>JAECUM010026871.1:0-32621 GCA_016617855.1 Megalonaias nervosa | reverse complement strand
TGCAGTGTTGAACCATCTCCAGTGGGAATCACTCGAATCCAGGTGAACCAAGGCCCAGCTGACCATGTTGTACAAGATTGTGAACAACCTAGTGGACATACCAGTGGACAAATACCTGCCCCTGGCATATAGCCAAACTAGGGCAAACCACAGGAAAAAGTTCCAATTAAAGTCAGCATTGACAGATTGTCTCAAGTTCAGCTTTGTCCCATGTACAATAGGGACTTGGAATAAATTAGCATCAATAATTGCAGAAGCTCCTGACTTGGTATTTCACAAGCAGGAGCTTTCCAAAATCACATTCAGATAAACTAGTCAGCTACAAGCAAGACCTAGTGATTCTCAGGGCTATGCCGGTTGAGGTTCCTTGTCTCATCGCCACTACAGTAGCTGGATTGGTCTGAGTATGAAGGGACAAAAACATACACTGACATTATTTACTTATTTCTGCCTTTCCTATTATTACTCTTCTGACTGTCCTCTCACTTCCATCTTTACTTTATCTTTGACCACACACCACCCGTTGCTTCATAGTCAAGTGTGACTGTGTCAGTATATTTATAGATATAGATAGATAGATTATAAAAAAAATAAATGCACATATCATGATAACACATAACAGCTGTAAATCAGACTTGGTGTAAAATTAACAATCTCATTTCAAAATTTCTTCACATATTACATGAGTTTCATATTTTGTTTACTTACAACATATTTTCAGAGATAAATTAACATTATGATGCATTTTAAAGGTGGTTTGCGGTAGGTTTGTGGTGGTTTGCGGTAAATATATGGACCCATCTTCATGTGTTTGAGTCTTGTGCTCTGTCAATGCGGGTATGCAAGAAAGCTTGCCAGTAGCTTCCCGTGGGTCGGTGGTTCTTCCAGGAGTTTTCCCAGGTTATTTCTCTACCAGATGTACTGGCTACCATGTACAGATTATCATGTGCTGAAAAATTGCATTAAACCCATAACAACAATAAAATAATAGGCATCAATCAGTATATATGGGATACACTGTTACAGGATTTGACCTGAATGGATGCTTGGATTAAATGACAACACAACGCAATGTGATGAAAGATGGAAGTTTATGAAATGAATTGATAAAAATATGTATGTCCTCTATAACATATAGTGTGATTTCTTTCATGCTGCAAACACACGACTCATTCGATTACTTAACACAAGCATTCACAAATGGGGAAACAAAAATGTGATTCATATATTCAAAAATGAACATAAGATCCATTTAATCTCATGTAATGAAAGTAAGATTCATATAATTTCATGTAATGAAGGTAATGAAAATAAGATTCACATAATCTCACATAATGAAAGTAAGATTCAAATAATCTCTTGGGGGCCCCGAGTGGCCGAGTGGTCTAAAGCGCTGATCGTTACGGATCACTGCCATCTCACCTCTGTCTGCGTGAGTTCGAGTCCAGGCTCGACTAACGTGGGTACGTGAGAAAGCCTGCCAGTAGCTTCTCGTGGGTCAGTGGTTCTTCCCGGGGTTTTCCAGGGTTCTTCCTCCACCATTAATACTGGCCGCCATGTATAGCCTATCTTGTGCTGAAAAATGGCGTTAAACCCTATAACAACAACAACAACAACAACAAATAATCTCTTGTAATGAAGGTAACACATTTGTATTCGATTGAAACAACATCATCAATTGAAACAAATATAATCAATTGAATCAACATAATAATTGTACCAAACACATGACGTGTGAATCAAGTCATTTGTACTGCCCGTACTCATAAATATTTGTAAAAACTTGCAAATGAAACATTTTGACCTGGTTTACGTGTCCATTGTCAAACCACATAGTTCTCCTGAATTCTTGGGTTGGCCCACACTTGTATTGGCCACACACACCCTTCATGGATCCACCATGCACAAGTTTACAAATCAGCAGTTCCATCCTTGTATGGCCTTGATGGTCACACCTGCTTCCATCCCCATACAGACATACAGACCGACAGCCTGATATACCCGCACACACACACACACAGCCCTATGGCAGTAGAACAAAAATGGAGAACGTACACTCCTTGACAAGATCCAAAAGACCAATGTGTCAATTAGAGAAGAAACTTGTCTTAAATCTCCAGGGGAATGAGTATTAATAAGAGTAAAATACCCGTGCATACCTTGCATTTAGTGCCACTCACCACAAGCGATCTGCGATGAGATACATGCTAGTTCAGTCACTTAACTAGAAAAATAATTATCCACCCTAGGTAACGTTGCACACATGTACAATGAAAATAATCAAATCGTTCTAAGGCAAAACCAAGTTATTTCTTGCCTTATTCTGTGACGAACACTGATCGATGTCTGTTGTCTATGTATACATACATACATGCTATTAGACAACATCTCTTCAGTGTGAACTCAAATGCATGTTTGTCTACAAAATGTATAATACTGAATTTAGAAACGTTATATGTGTACAAGAGTTCCCATAGTGAAACCTAAAAAGAAAAATGGAAATGAAGATGTTATTAATAAATCTCCTCATGTTTATACCAATAAAAAATTAGGCATGAGATGTATCTGAAAAGTTCTGAATATTTTGTTATTACACTTTTATTTCTTTGAATCTGTCCATGAATTTATTGCCAGTTGATAGAAATTATAATGTTCTATACTTATAGGTTTATATAAACAGATATTTGGGTCAACATGGGTTTTCACAGACATATCTTGAATTAATATACATTTTTAAAACCAGAATAGCATCAGTCCCATGAAGAGACTTTAAAAAAAAAATTGAGACAGAAAACTCTAATTACTGGATGGGCCTGAGATAGAACAGGACATGTCCTGGTAGTTGAACCATCTGCTTATTTATCATCACTGCATAATAATTGATTAAACAATATTATGTCTCTGAATGTAATTAAGTACATTTTGATTACTTGCGTATAATTTTGGAACATAACAAGTAATATATTTCTGAGTCCTATATTGATTTTAGAGTGAAAGATTAAATCTACAGGATGTCCTCATAGTTGCAAGTATTTTACATTTTGAAGAAAAACATGTATTCACATTTCAGCGTTCTTTTATTCTAACTGATTATTACTTTCATACATTCTGTGGACTTTGTTGGTCACATGAGAAGTTATAGCAAAGAGCTACTATTAGGTTTTGAATATCTATTTAACTCCACTTTCATATTATTAATTCTGATTTTAAAAAAGCACACCAACCCCTCAGATCTGTGTAATCTTACACCTGAATCATGTGATATTTTATTGGACAAATACAAATGTATTTTTAATTTTCATTTCTTTCAAAGCATGTATATAGTCTGGAATTCACTGTTTATCATAGAGAGTATGTCATTCAGAAAAATAATATATCATGAAGTAAAATAAGGCAAATGAAGATAGTTATAAAAAAATTTTAATAACAGTTTTGTTTAAAATGGCAGGATTTCAGCATCATCTACAACTTTTTTAAAACTTTATTTTTGAAAGAATTTAAAATCAGAGTTTTAAGCTTATGTTTAAAATGTATTCGTGTAAGGATATGTTTGTAATTGATCAAATTATAATTACTTGTAATCTTGATTACAGAGTATGTTTGTAATAGATCAAATTATAATTACATGTAATCTTGATTACAGAGGATGTTTGTAATAGATCAAATTATAATTACATGTAATCTTGATTACAGAGGATGTTTGTAATAGATCAAATTATAATTACATGTAATCTTGATTACAGAGGATGTTTGTAATAGATCAAATTATAATTACATGTAATCTTGATTACAGAGGATGTTTGTAATAGATCAAATTATAATTACTTATAATCTTGATTACAGAGCGTGTTTGTAATAGATCAAATTATAATTACATGTAATCTTGATTACAGAGGATGTTTGTAATAGATCAAATTATAATCAAATGTAATCTTGATTACAGAGGATGTTTGTAATAGATCAAATTATAGTTACATGTAATCTTGATTACAGGGTATGTGATTGATTAAATTATAATTACATGTAATCTTGATTACAGGGTATGTTTGTGATTGATTAAATTATAATTACATGTATTGATTACTGGGTATATTTGTAACAGATTAAATTATAAGTACGTGTAATCAGAAAGTAATTTTGATTACAGGGTATTTTCAATTGTAATTGATTAAATTATGATAATTGATTAAATTATGATTACATGTAATCTTGATTGCAAGGCATGTTTGTTATTGACTAAATTATAATTACATGTAATCAAAAAGTAATTTTGACTGCAGTGTATTTTTGACTAATTGATTATATTACAAAGATGTGTAATCTTGATTACAGGGTATATTTGTATGTAATTAGTTAAAATATAATTGCATGTAATCAAAACATTATCTTGATTATGGAGTATGTTTGACTATAATTGATTAAATTATAATTACATGTAAGCAAAACAGTTTTGCAAATACTTGCAATTACTGGTACTTAGCAAATTAGTAATCAATTACAGATTATGATGCAGAGTACTGATTACAAATACCTCAGGTCTGAATATAAATGGTGATTCATTAGTTTACATCCTTTCATTAGAAGCAATGAAAAAAGAATTGATTAGGAGTAATAACGAATAAATGATTGATTTGTGTTTAACAGTGCATGAAAGGTTAAATCATGCTGTGGAAGTCCAAGTAAAGTGCCTTGAATATCATCATTTTAGTTATGGCAGTCAGGGTAAAGTGTCTTGAATGTCATCATTTTAGTTGTGGCAGTAAGAGGAAAGTGTCTCGAATGTCATCATTCTAGTTGTGGCAGTCAGAGGAAAGTGTCTTGAATGTCATCATTCTAGCTGTGGCAGTCAGAGAAAAGTATCTTGAATGTCATCATTCTAGCTGTGGCAGTCAGAGGAAAGTGTCTTGAATGTCATCATTCTAACTGTGGCAATCAGAGGAAAGTGTCTTGAATGTCATCATTCTAGCTGTGGCAGTCAGAGGAAAGTGTCTTGAATGTCATCATTCTAGCTGTGGCAGTCAGAGGAAAGTGTCTTGAATGTCATCATTCTAGCTGTGGCAGTCAGGGTAAAGTGTCTTGAATGTCATCATTCTAGCTGTGGCAGTCAGGGGAAAGTGTCTTGAATGTCATCATTCTAGCTGTGGCAGGCAGAGGAAAGTGTCTTGAATGTCGTCATTCTAGCTGTGGCAGTCAGAGGAAAGTGTCTTGAATGTCATCATTCTAGCTGTGGCAGTCAGAGGAAAGTGTCTTGAATGTCATCATTCTAGCTGTGGCAGTCAGAGGAAGGTGTCTTGAATGTCATTCTAGCTGTGGCAGTCAGAGGAAAGTGTCTTGAATGTCATCATTCTAACTGTGGCAGTCAGGGTAAAGTGTCTTGAATGTCATCATTCTAGCTGTGGCAGTCAGGGGAAAGTGTCTTGAAGGTCATCATTCTAGCTATGGCAGTCAGGTGAAAGTGTCTTGAAGGTCATCATTCTAGCTGTGGCAGTCAGGGGAAAGTGTCTTGAAGGTCATCATTTTAGCTGTGGCAGTCAGGGTAAAGTGTCTTAAAGGTCATCATTCTAGCTGTGGCAGTCAGGGTAAAGTGTCTTGAAGGTCATCATTCTAGCTGTGGCAGTCAGGGTAAAGTGTCTTGAATGTCATCATTCCAGCTGTGGCAGTCAGGGTAAAGTGTCTTGAATGTCATCATTCCAGCTGTGGCAGTCAGGGTAAAGTGTCTTGAATGTCATCATTCCAGCTGTGGCAGTCATTCTAGCATTCTAGTTGTGGCAGTCAGGGTAAAGTGTCTTGAATGTCATCATTCTAGCTGTGGCAGTCAGAGTAAATTGTCTTGAATGTCATCATTCTAGCTGTGGCAGTCAGAGTAAAGTGTCTTGAATGTCATCATTCTAGCTGTGGCAGTCAGAATAAAGTGTCTTGAATGTCATCATTCTAGCTGTGGCAGTCAGAGGAAAGTGTCTTGAATGTCATCATTCTAGCTGTGGCAGTCAGAGGAAAGTGTCTTGAATGTCATCATTCTAGCTGTGGCAGTCAGAATAAAGTGTCTTGAATGTCATCATTCTAGCTGTGGCAGTCAGAGGAAAGTGTCTTGAATGTCATCATTCAAGCTGTGGCAGTCAGAGTAAAGTGTCTTGAATGTCATCATTTTAGTTATGGCAGTCAGGGTAAAGTGTCTTGAATGTCATCATACCAGTCATTGTGGGTATTTAGATTACATCTGATTTTTTCTATATTTGCTTTAAATCTCAGGCAGTTGAAACAAACTGTTAATTATTTGATAAAAATCTGAAAGTGCTCAGACAAAATCCAGCTTTAGTTTTCTTCACAACTAATGGCCACATCAGTATCATGGATACTTTAATATAATATATATCAGCATGTCTTATCTAGTATTTATTGAAAAACAAACTCAAAAAGATAATTTATTCAAACTTGGTGTGATTCTTTGTGCATATGCAAAGAGCATGCTCATGGCACAGTGTGGGAATGTCCATGATATCATGCAGTGTCCATCAGCATGATGTCACAGTCACTTGTGCTTGCTAATTTAAGCTTCACCTTTTCATACTTTTAAATATTTCTTAGGATAAAATGATAATATAACTGAAAAAAATAAATATCTCTCTCATTCTTAGGTACAGCACTTGTTCCAGTGCTCCTTTCTAATTAGAACTTCTTACATTGTTCATTAATTACGATTGGTTTGGAGTTCCTGTAATTGTTTCTGTATCATTTAAGCAATGAAATTAACAGCCAAAACATATATCATCTCAATATGCCATGGCAGATTTATGGGAAGCTCCATTTTTCAGCAGTTACATACATCATACTCTTTTGCAGACTAAACAAGACATGTTTACCTACAAAGTTAAGTGAAAACAAATCTTAAACTGCTGTCATGTCAGAACCATTACCATATTTCTCAAGAAATCATCTGTATGGGTGCCTTGGAAGAGAACAGGAGCTCAGGAAAGTAACTGAAGCATGGCTGGAACCTGATGTAAGGAAAAGGAAAAGAATATATCTTATTCATGGAGCAAAAGAATGTGGAAAATCATGTGCTGCAAGGATGATCTTGGATGAAGTACTGAAGATGAATTGCAAGACAGCAGGACGTACATGTATTTGTATAGATTTGGATTTTAAACTGGAAGAAATTAGACCAGACGAAAAGGAGAAATTTTTCAAGATAATGGCTATGAAATTGAAAGAAGTAGATATGACAATTGAATATGGCACTAGTGAGAAAAGTGGAATAATGGAGACCTTGAAGAGAAACAAGGACAAGAAAATAATTTTTCTCTTTGACAATATTGACCATGTAAGGGATTCAAAATTGGATGATGAATCATGCAAGACAGTCAGTGAGGAAAAGGATATATTTTCTGACTTGTACTCAAAAATTATCCCAGCCATTGTGGAGATAAATGACTGCAATATTGTGGTTATTACAAGTACTGTGCAGATCCATTTTGGAAAGAAGAGACAGATGGTATTAGAGATTGAACTACAACATTTAGAGACAGAGATTGCAGAAGAGCTCCTCCTTAAAGCAACAGAGGATGCTAGGGAAGAGATTAAATGGGGTCCATTCCGTCAGATAATTGCTCGTCTTTGTGAAGGGTCACCAGGAGCACTAATCACTACAGGTATTTTTTTTCCCTTCTTTCTTGTTTAGAATATCTGCAGTCAGACTTTGCTGAAAAAGATCATGTAGGGGATGGGGCAACAAAATTGGTGATGTGTATGTAAAAGCAGTTTGTTTACTCTCTTTAGGATTGTGCATCCTTAGTATGTGGTACACAAAGCATGTGGCTGCATAGCAGAGACATCTTTGATGCCCAGTATCATCAATTGATTTTGTTCCACATTGACTCTTGGGATTAATAGTTGTCTAAAACAATGTTTTGAACAAGTGCCCTCTAATGCATATGAAAGAGTTACTCTCTGTAGCAAGCAAAATTATACAGCCAATGAAAGAGTTACTCTCATAACAAGTAAAATTATACAATCAATGGAAAAGTTACTATCCATAGCAAGCAAAATTATACAGCCAATGAAAGAGTTACTTTCATAGCAAGTAAAATTTTACAAGCAGTGGAAGAGTTACTTTCTGTACAAGCAAAATTATACAACCAATGGAAGATTTACTCTTATGGCAAGTAAAATTGTACAACCAGTGAAAGAGTTACTCTCTGTAGCAAGTAAAATTATACAACCAATGAAAGAATTACTCTTTGTAGCAAGCAAAATTATACAACCAATGAAAGAATTACTCTCTGTAACAAGCAAAATTATACAGCCAATGACAGATTTACTTTCATAGCAAGTAAAATTATACAACCAATGGAAGAATTACTCTCTGTAACAAGCAAAATTATACAGCCAATGACAGATTTACTTTCATAGCAAGTAAAATTATACAACCAATGGAAGAATTACTCTTTGTAGCAAGCAAAATTATACAACCAATGAAAGATTTACTCTCATAGCAAGTAACATTATACAATCAATGAAAGATTTACTCTCATAGCAAATAAAATTATACAGCCAATGAAAGAGTTACTTTCACAGCAAGTAACATTATACAACCATAGAAGAGTTACTCTTTGTAGCAAGCAAAATTATACAGCCAATGAAAGAGTTACTCTTTGTTGCAAGCAGAATTATACAACCAATGAAAGAGTTACTCTTTGTAGCAAGCAAAATTATACAACCAATGGAAGAGTTACTCGCTGTAGCAAGCAAAATTATACAATCAATGAAAGAATTAATCTCTTTAGCAAGCAAAATTATACAACCAATGGAAGAGTTACTCGCTGTAGCAAGCAAAATTATACAATCAATGAAAGAATTAATCTCTTTAGCAAGCATAATTATACAACCAGTGGAAGTGTTACTCGCTGTAGCAAGCAAAATTATACAATCAATGAAAGAATTAATCTCTTTAGCAAGCAAAATTATACAACCAATGGAAGAGTTACTTGCTGTAGCAAGCAAAATTATACAATCAATGAAAGAATTAATCTCTTTAGCAAGCAAAATTATACAACCAGTGGAAGCGTTACTCGCTGTAGCAAGCAAAATTATACAATCAATGAAAGAATTAATCTCTTTAGCAAGCAAAATTATACAACCAATGAAAGAGTTACTTTCATAGCAAGTAAAATTATACAACCAGTGGAAGAGTTACTCGCTGTAGCAAGCAAAATTATACAATCAATGAAAGAATTAATCTCTTTAGCAAGCAAAATTATACAACCAGTGGAAGCGTTACTCGCTGTAGCAAGCAAAATTATACAATCAATGAAAGAATTAATCTCTTTAGCAAGCAAAATTATACAACCAATGAAAGAGTTACTTTCATAGCAAGTAAAATTATACAACCAGTGGAAGAGTTACTCGCTGTAGCAAGCAAAATTATACAATCAATGAAAGAATTAATCTCTTTAGCAAGCAAAATTATACAACCAGTGGAAGTGTTACTCGCTGTAGCAAGCAAAATTATACAATCAATGAAAGAATTAATCTCTTTAGCAAGCAAAATTATACAACCAATGAAAGAGTTACTTTCATAGCAAGTAAAATTATACAACCAGTGGAAGAGTTACTCGCTGTAGCAAGCAAAATTATACAATCAATGAAAGAATTAATCTCTTTAGCAAGCAAAATTATACAACCAATGAAAGAGTTACTTTCATAGCAAGTAAAATTATACAACCAGTGGAAGAGTTACTTGCTGTAGCAAGCAAAATTATACAACCAGTGGAAGAGTTACTCTTTGAAAGAGTTTGTTACACATATTAGGTATTCAATACAGCAACTTTCATGTCTACATGCCTTGACTAGAGAAAAGAAAAAAACGTGTGTGAACTGTTTTAAGTCAGATAAACCAACATGCAACATGTTTTGTTGCCTATTGGAACAACAGTGATTATTGCCATCATCTGCTGAGGTAAATGTAATGAGCAATGTGATTGGATCAGTTTCTTTCAACTACATCCAATCAGATAGCTGAGTGATAGATACAGTTTCAGTTGGCTACATATGCCAAACTGTTAATATTGGAATCAAAATGTTAAAGATGAAGGTCATTGTGATTGAAAGGATAAAAATGGCTTTTAAAGAATAACTTTTCTTTAGACCACATACCTTGATCAGAAATGTGGAGAGCATACACTTCAGGTAAGAAATTGCTTTGGGGTCAAAAGGCAAAAGGTCAGGGTCATCATGATTGAAAGAAAAATTAGTTATGCACAATAATTCTTGTTAAGTTCCTTTACCAATGTTTGTGGATGACTTGCACTTTGGGTGAGAAAACAACTATAGATTTAGCGGTCAAAAGTTCTTTATGGTGGCAAATATAGTAAGGAAATAATGGGTTCTGTACAGCAAATTTAACTCAAGACGACATATCTTGACCAAAGGTCAAGGTCATCTATGACCCATTAGTGAATAATCTCCAGTGTCAGCCATGCCTAGCTAGTGCCTACATAAATGACTATTAAATATGGTGCAGACATAATAATATTCTATTTACTGTACTCTTGCTGTACTCAATTAGGAGATCATCACTCTTCAGGTACCAGAAAGCAATGTACCCAATGAAAAAAATTAAAACATTGATGAGAGATGAACAAGAAGGTCAAACATTTTAACATGCGTAAATGTGTATCAATTATTCAGTTTGCTTTATTAAATTTTTACTTTACTTGTTTTTGTTTTTAGCAAGTGAATTGGTGGCAAACAATTGCTTTATTGAACCGGTAGACATGGTCATAAATCTTCTGTTAAGAAAAATTGATGTCCTTAGTCCAGAACTGTATCCAGATGAAGACAATATTGGTAAGTGGCTATGCAATATTTTGTTGACCCATCGTAAGAAATCATTTCCAAATACTGTCCAGTATTTCTAATAGACCTGCCCTGTATCTTGTTGACCCATCATAAGAAATCATTTCCAAATGTTGTACAGTATTTCTGATCCAACTGCCCAGTACATTTTTTCCCACCAACAGGTGTGCTATTATCAATAAAATCAAGCTTTCCTAAATATAAATAGCCAGCTGCTTTATAGTGGGACATGGGCTTTTCATCAAGTATTGGCTCATCTTAGGAATAATATGGTCTATTTGTTAAAATTAATTTTAAAAACTGAAAAATATTCTACAGCTTAAACATGATCTCGTATCAAATAAGTACTAAGTATTCATAAGAACTATGAATGCTGTATCAACTCAAAGGTGCAAAACAAAAATAGATGACTTGTATTTGCTTCTTTTGAAGGGATTTAACAGAGACAATATTTAAGAATAGCTCTAACTTTGTTAATATACTTACATGTACTCTGCATTTTTGTTACATTTTCAACTGACAGAAAAGAGTTGGAAATCAGAGAAAGGTTGAGTGATTTAAATGTAAGAGAGCAAGACAGCATACAAATTCTGTGTTTTCTGGTAATTAATTTAGTTGTCTTGTGCAATAAAACCTTTCTTAATGTAACTCTGTTAGTAAACAACAGTCATTTATATGTTACTTTGATGAAATAGTTGAATGTTTTCCTTTAAGCTATTCAGGACTCATGTATGTACATGTAAGCTTTTGCAAATTTGCATATGTTAGCAGCTGTCATGAATACCTATGTTTTCATGATAATTCAATAATGATAATAATAATAATAATAATTTTATTTTAGACTATAGTCCATAGACATACAGTATTCAGTCATAAAAGGCACATAATTAAAAAAGATAATACAAGAGCTTTATGTTTCAGTTGGGATTTTTTTCATGCAGTACAAATAGTAATATTTTACCTGTAGAAATCATTTGATTTAAAATTGTGTTTATCTATTAATGATCCTAAATGTTTTGCAGGGAAGACATATCTGGACTTTTTTGGAATGCTGTCAGGTGTTATGAAGACTAGGATGATTGACCTGAGTCAGTTGGAAAAGTCCAGTTTTACTGTACAGGAATTGAAGGAATATTTAGACAAAGGTAAATTTTACAACTCAAGTCAGATGGAAAGTCTAGCTTTACTGTACAGGAATTGAAGCAATATTTAAACAAAGGTAAATTTTACAACACACAAGTCAGATGGAAAATCTAGCATTACTGTATAGGAATTGAAGGAATATTTAAACAAAGGTAAAGTTTACAACATGAGTTAAAGGGAAAGTCTAGCTTTACTGTACAGGAATCGAAGGAATATTTAAACAAAGGTAAATTTTACAACATGAGTCAGATGGAAAGTCTAGCATTATTGTACAGGAATTGAAGGAATATTTACACAGTAAAGGTAAATTTTACAACATGAGTTAGATGGAAAAGTCTAGCATTACTGTACAGAAACTAAAGGAATATTTAGACAGTAAAGGTAAATTTTACAACATGAGTTGAATGGAAGAGTCTAGCTTTACTGTACAGAAACTAAAGGAATATTTGGAAAGTAAAGGTAAATTGTACAGCATCAACCATAATTGATATGAAATTACTATATATATATATATATATATATATTTATTTGCATATAAATTGATTTCAACTTCAAATAACATAGGCCCTGATTTGCTGTCACAGGGTCCATCTTGTTTGTTCTGCTGATTAATCCTAACAAAATACAGAGACCCAGATCTGCAGACACACTATATGATTGATGATTTGGGTCTGTGCAGTTGGATTTGTAAGTGAGAGTGAAAATATGTTCCTTAAACCTACATTAATTTTGTGTCTAACAGTTTACACTGTTCAGTGTGTCATGTACAGTATCACAAAGATAAAATCTGTGTCTAACAGTTTATGTGTAATATAGATTTAATAGATCTATCTACAACAGTGGCTCCTCAATCTTCTTTTGGCTGTGACACAAGAAAATAGTTTTTCTTAGCCTCATGACCCCCTTTTCCATATTTTGATAAGTTTTGTCACCTTAAAAAAATCCAGGTGACACCCCCCCCCCAGAATATCCTTGCGACCCTGATTTGGGGATTGGAAACCACTGATCTACATGTATGTGTCTATCTTACATTTGATGACTTACAGTTATTGCAAGTCAAGAAAGATAAATGTACATGAGGAAAATGAGTAAACAGAAGAATTATCTAGTGCAAAGAAAACGAGAGCTTACCAGAACAGTGTAACCCGGATATAATATGATGGTCGGGGTCCACAAAACATCATCATGCTATATACTGAACTGGGCTATAACCAACCAAGACAGGTAGCTGAAGAAAATGATGCCTGCACCAAAAAGAGCAATGTGGGGGTGTGGATAATAAACCTGGATGCAAAATTATGTGCTTCATTGGTTCAATTACCATCTTAAACCAATGCATATTAAACAAGGGATAGACATGTAGTGAAAACATTGAGACTGGATTTAAGTTATGTTTCATCTGAAATAGCATTGTAAAACTCTGGCTATTAAGTTATTCTGGCTTCAAAAGACCTTGTCTGTGAAGAAAATTAGTGGTATTGTTGGCATTCCATATATTTTGCTTTCTTCATGGTGTATTAATTTTTGTGGATGTAAATTTAAAGACCCAGCAAACAGTGTTTCTTCTGAAGAAACAACTGGACTCTTACAAACTGAGGAATTTCAGGACTGAAAGAATTATTATTATTTGCAAAACCAGGCAAATTGATATCCCCAAAAAGGAATTAATTCACAGTATACAAGTTGAATTTTTTCAGGTCCTGAAGTTAAGGAATAATGAAATGTGGCTTTTATCTTTTCCAGATGGTAAAGCTGAGGCATCAGAAGCCCTTTTCAAAACGAAAGAAGTTAAACCAATGCTGGATAGATGTTTACTCCGATATGATGGAAAATCAAAAAAGCTTGAGATGCCAGAATTATTTAAAGAAGTTCTCCAGGTCACAAAAGGTATTTATCCTTTTAATGCTGTGAGTTCTCTGTCTGTCTATCTCTCTCTCTCTCTCTCTCTCTCTCTCTCTCTCTCTCTCTCTCTCTATATATATATATATATATATATATATATATATATATATATATATATATATAAATACATACATACATTCATACATTTACAAAAGTTTTTAGCCCATGCAAGGTATTCGGTCCCAAAAACAAAAATATCATAGCTGTAGGATAGTGATGACATTTATTATACACAAAAAAGTATTTAAAATATGCTGTTTATTGTAAATAATAATAGAACATTGATATATTTCATTCGTTGATGTATGGAAAAATGTGTGGTTTTTGTTCTTGATTACATGTTGCTTAAGTTTTAATATTATTCATTCATTATTCACTTTTCTCTCTCATTTTTGTATAAATCATTCTTTCATCAAATTCAGAATAGACCATACAAAATTATTTTATGCCTTTATTACAAGTTAAAAAATGTATAATTTTGTAAACATGGGGAGACTAGCATATATGACAGTCTAACAGTGGACCAATGCCCAAAATTGAGTGGGCAATAATAAAGGATACAATTATGACTCAGTGGTTGCCTTTGGTTTTAAATAAGACCTTATTTGTGAAAGCAAGGAAAAAAACGTACAGCACTGAAATGGTGTGATACAAGCATTTATCACTTTTAGGAATTTTGGTCTCTTGATGGTATTTCGTGAAATTGTTTCATTTTCTTTCCAGCTAACACAATTTCTAGGGATCTAGTGCATCTAAAGTAGTTATTTCTTGCTAAAAAGAAAACAATCCCAAGTGTAAATACGAAGATTTTGTATTTCATTTTGTGGAATACTCAATAGAAACTTTTGAAGTTTAAACAGTTTCAGAAAATATGAATAATTTTCTTCAAAGGAGTCCATAAAATCACCACTGTTAAAGAACCTGTGCAAATTGAGCAATATCATCCAATTATATTACTCCTTCACTAAATGTGGAATCTAAGGAATTTTGTGATTAAAACAAAAATGAAAAATAAAGAAACCCCCTTCATTATATTCTGAACAAAATGCCATATTTCCCATCTGGATGTATAACAAGTAAATGCCCTGTAACCAGGAAAATCTCGAATGATTTGTTCTGTTTTGTTTTATTAGTACATGTAGTTCTGATAGAGTAACAAGTTTTGAAGTTGATAAAGCTATTTGCAAAACTTCACAAACAATTAGCATCATCTTTAGTGGGTGATAGATCATTTACAATGTTATCTGAATAGAAGCATCAACCAACACAAATACTTGAAAGCTGCATTCCCTCTCAGAATGGTGTCAATTACAATTATGGCACGACTTTCTGGCTCATGCAATCAAGAATAAAGAAAATATTTAGCAAAATTACCCACCATAGTTAAGAAAAATATGTGGGATGTGAGAACCCATACTGCTGGGAAAATGAGATAACATGTAAATGAGCTACAGTGATTCTAGTACATTCTTTGCCAAGCGATCTCATCTTAATATAAACAAATCAGCAAGAAGGTCACCATCATACAAAATGCATGCAGGCAATTCAGAAATCAACTTTGCTGCTTTTATCATAGTCATCACCTTACATTTGATACAATTATGAAGTCAAAGTCAACAGATAAGCTAGGCTTTTGTCTTTATGTGTAATGCAGTCTTTTTGTTTTCTTGGTTTATCATGTATTCTGATTGCTGATATTTCTTTATAATCCATTTTTACTATGCATGCAGGTCAGAAGACTGATGACAGATTGGAATGCATACAGGCCATTGGCAAACGTCTTCAAGAAATTGGAATTCAGTTTGGAGCAGAGGAACTTGAAAAGCTCATGAAAAACCCACAAAGCATGGATGAAATTGTTCATCAAATAGGTCTTAGCAGCCAAGAAGAATCAGAGAAAGATTTTCAAGGGGGCAAGTATATGGATTATGGCTGGGACTGACTGACAGCTTTATAAGATGGTTGTCAGTTGACAATTTTATTACTGATAGTAAATAATTATTTAATTAAGATTGTCCACAAAACATTTTAATAACAGATGAAGATGGTAGACCTCTGGTCCATTTCTTTTGTGCATACATTAAATAAAGATAAGAATCAAAACCGATATTATGTAATTCCCCAAAAATAAATTATATGCAGCAAGTATCATGAAAATTATAATTTAGGCACTTGCAGATTTGACATTTTCTGGTCACACCAAATGAAAAAAGACAATGAATGTAACAAAATGAACTGAGTGATCCATTTCCAATTTTCTGCTCAAGATGACCATTAAATAGCCTTTTTATGTTAATTCTATCTTTAAGGCATAGTGATTTTCATGTAAAATGTGGGATTGCTAGGAACAAACAGACAAGAATTTTGTCTGTTGATTTACCAACAATTATGATGATTTTTCTTTAAGTTACATTATCTGTCTTTGAAAACCTGTTAAATTATCTACCTTTGAAAACCTGTTACCTTATCTACCTTTGAAAACATGTTACATTATCTACCTACGAAAACATGTTACATTATCTACCTTTGAAAACCTGTTACCTTATCTACTTTTGAAAACCTGTTATATTACCTTCCTTTGAAAACCTGTTCATGTAGAGCATATTCAGTAACATTTCACTTCAAATGAATAAAAAAAGTTTGTCAGCTACCACAGTTGTAGAGTTTCTCATCACTGCAGATCAGTCTGAACACTTTGTGGATTTTCTGTACAATTCCCTAGGGCTGTTTCATTTAAACATACATGGGACCCAGGGAAGGCACTTTTAAAGTGGGGTACTCACCCATAGATGCAATTTAGCATTTTCTTATCAATTTAATATGAACTCTGTGAAATCAATGTACCCTGGCATACATGTTAAAACAGCTGCCTTCCCTGGGTACCATGTATGTTTAAATGGAACAGCCCTTATTGGAAATACTTTGATGGAATGAAGAATGTTAAAAAGAGATAAAATCACCAGAAAATCGCTGAGAACTCAGTCACACCCAAAAATATGAAAGGCAAAATAGAACCATTATAATTATTTGCACAAGTTGAGAAAAGAAGGAACTCTTAATTCTCATGCTTGAGAAAGGAAACTTAGGAATGTTTCAACAAAGAATAAGTCATCTCAGTTAAGTCAACTGAAATGAATGCTCTGGTGTGTGATATGCACAGGATGTCATTTTGTATGCAGGGTACAGGTATATACATTGGTGGCCACTGTAGTATTTCCAAGGTGTGTTTCCAGTTTTTGGCAGACCACTCAGAGTGTGTTACAGTTGTATGTTAATTCCTATGAAAGCACAACACAGGGTTGTGGACAAATAAACTGGATTATTAAGGTTCATAGCAATGAGGTGGAAAAATATTTTCATTTTCTTCTCCTGAATGGTTGGACCAGCTTTTAACAAACTTGTTAGAAATGTTTCTTAACTTGTGCACTGTCAGATTCTTTACCAGTTTGTCTGCGGGTGATGGTGTAGCTTTGATACAAATCATGTGGAGAACCTATTGTCAGCTTTTTTTCTAGAATGACTTGGTCATTTTTAATTAAACTTGAGGAATGATTCTTAAAATGTTTTACCACCTTGATGACCTCCATAGCATTCGTGATTGGCTTCCATAGCAACTAGGTAGAAACCTGTTTTTGACTTGGAACGTTGTAGTAAAATTTTGTACAAGCATACCTGCCATAATATGCCAAGTCACGCAAAAAACACAATTTTGGACTCCCAAACCCCCCAACATGACCGTGTTTCAAAAAACACTATTTTCAGGCATCTTAGCCCCAGATATTTTTAAAAAACAACAAAAAAACGTTATTTCTTGACTGCCGTGATTCACTGTACGTGCCTGTCATCTTTAGTATCAGTAGTAACAGCCCTGCTCAAACCTCAGCTAAATCTATCTTCGGGGCATACAACTGAGGCAATTAAAAGGTAAGGCCATCATAAATAATCACCTTTCAGAGATTACTTAATTGTCTGACAATAGCTAGGGTGATGTATTGTGTCAAATTCTGCTGTGGGAGAGTCCATTTAGCTAATTTGCATAGGTAAGGTACACAAAGTAGAAAGGGATTTCCATTGATAGTAACAAATACAAAGGTGTTAGACTGAGGCCAAAAAAGCTGAAATGTAGTGTTTTATGGAACTTGTTTGTTTAAGCATATGTAACTAATCACATGTCGCTCCTGGGTGAAAAAGACCTGTGTAAATATTAGTCACATAAAAACCAAATTTTTATTTATCCAAGGTCCATTGTAGGATGTGTGATTGCAGGATTAGTGCAGATTTCTAAAAGAAAATCCAGCAAATATCAACCAAATGTGACAGTAGTGCAATATGTTTTAAGCCCTAATTTACTTCTTGGAAAAAATCCCTGCTATATTTAGAAAATATCCCCTCTTTATGAAATGGAGGGAGAAATTTTTTCCCCAATAAATTTTCAGTTCTGTAATAGACTGTTTACCAGCTACAAAACAGAATTTTTGCATACAGTTGAAGTAGTTTTCTGTTCTCAAAAAGAGAAAATCAGTATTATAATAAGTGCAGGTTTTTCTTCAAATAGAGTTGAAAAAGGATGATTCAAAGAAGAAATTCAGTGGATATTCAGAAGATTCCATTTTACACCCCAGACAAGATGCTTGTTCATCAGTTGAATGCCAGCTGCCAAAACAGGTTAGCACGTACCTTAACAAGTATAATTATTAATTTTCCCGTTGTCTTCTTTTTTTTTACAGAAAATGGATATACTGTATGATTCTTCCTGTTACTGGACATATGCATAACTTTTGCAGTATTATGTAAATTCTTTAACACATTTGAAAGTTGAGACTTAATCCTCATAATATGATACAATTTCAGGTCAAATTGCTTAGCAATTCCTGCATTTGGATTGATGATGTCTGTCTGTCTGCCCATCCTTCTAGATGCATCTAAGCATTGAGGTTCTGGTTAGCATTCATGTTGGTCTCTCAGACACTATTACTTGTAGAGTCACATGATTTGGTATATAAATGTTTCATGAGAAGTGCTACAGCCTTCACTGAAAACTAGGTTACTGTGACCAGAATTTTATTGTTTAATTTTAAACCAGCCATATTTTCATTATTAATGGACCTTAGGATTCTACTCCAGATGCAATATTACTGGCCTAGAATAGCCCTAAGAGCTATAAACTTGGTGATTTGATAAACTAAAGGCTTTTTTTGTAATTTCATTCAACCAGATACTTATGTGGCTTAATGAGATCTCTGTTAATAGAGGGTTCGGTAATAAAGTTAGGTTTTCTTATAATTCCAAAAGAAGGCCTTTTCTCCATAATTGGACAGGTGATATTGGCTGATGATGTGAGGTGATGTTTTATATTACTGAGATGATAAGATGACTTGAAATTTCAGATACACATGGACATTTCACTGGATGATTGTAACATACCTCCTGTATCAGCATTTTCATTGGATGATTGTGACATACATCCTGTATCAGCACTTTCATTGGATGATTGTGACATACCTCCTGTATCAGCACTTCATTGGATGATTGTGACATACCTGCTGTATTAGTATTTTCATTGGATGATTGTGACATACCTCCTGTATCAGTATTTTCATTGGTTGATTAACATGCCTCCTGTATCACCATTTTCATTGGATGATTAACATACCTCTTGTATTAGCATCTGTTTTTAAAATGGTATTAGAATTTATAATCTTTAAAGCTTTTTTTCTGTATTAATAAGAGCACATTAACACCTTTCATACTGTTCATGTTCATATGGGACTGTAGTCTTTTAAGCTTTCAATATAATTTAAGCTTGAATAAGATATTGCAGAAAATGTCATGATACAAATTCTTAGATGGAGAGAGGTGTCTTTGTAGTTTCATGTCCGTAGAGTTTCACCTAGAGCTTCTATTGATAACTGATTAATGGAATATTTTGCCAGTCATTTGGCAAAGATCTCAAAAAGCCACACAATGGTTGAACAATATTAGCAAATAGCCAGTAGTTTTCATAAATATTGATCAATATGACAAGATTAGATGTAATAGGACACATCAATAATGATTGTCTATGCAGGCACACTATGGAAACATTACATAATATGTTGGCATATTGATATGTGAACTTTCATTATTTTAATGAAGTGCTGATAAAAAAGCAGAAACAATGACCATAAGAATTTCATACAGTTTGGCTGTCTCCTCTAGAAATAAATTATAGACTGGTTCTAACTTCATTATATGTAATTTTGCAACTAATAACACAACTTTATTTGCCTGATTAAGTACCATGCTTAATTGTTAAAATGCTCCAGTTAATGTTGCAACCTATTGGCTATCAGCTTTACTCATTATGACATGCATTTCTAAAATTTGTTATTAAGAAATACACAATTCAGTGTAGTGTGTCAAAAGTAAAAACCCAGGTCAGGGGACCAAACCAGAACTTGGGTTATGTTCTAAGTCAGTGCATGTTAAATTAATTTTATTGGCTGAGAATGTGTGAACTTGAAATCGCTTGCCCCATCATGTATAAATTTCACTTAATATGTACAAACCAATGGGTCATAACCAGTCTGTTATCTGTCACGGGGGGATAAAAGCCATGTTTTGTGAATGAATGTCACTTATGTCATATGTTGACATTTGAGGATGTTTGTGTTTCAATTTTGGAATCATTTTTTTGCTCTACTGGTCATAGACCATAATAACTTATGTGATTGCCTGTCATCAGTGTCCTCTGACATTCTTCTATCCATTAGCTCAAGTTTGTTGTGACTAATTCTTTTAAACTACATGGAGAATTGCCATGAAACTTTACAGACGCATTCATCCCATTGTCCAGTTGGTTCTTAATGTGATGATTACCCAATATATACAGTGTATTTTATATTTCATGAATAAAGAAGATGCAGGTAAGGGTATTTGTGACTCTTTTGTTTTGTAAGTGATCACTTTTTGAGCAGTTAGTGGCCCTTCTACCCTACTTTTCCATTTCTGGAATGAACACTGTACATGTCTGTATCAGTACTTGCTTTCCTGGAAATTTTATTAATTATTAAATATGTAGTCACTGTATTCAAAGTATTTCTTGCTTAAGTGGATGAAATTTATTTTGACAACTGCATTACTGAAGCCTATAGTTTTGTACCTTGCACCATCCCACTGTCTTGCATGTAAGTCTATTTAGACATGCTTGTAACATTTTCTTAGTTTAACTGATTTGTTTCAGTATTAAATGATATGTTACATTACATGACACTGTGTGGACCCAGATCATCATGTTATAACAGCGTTTCTAAGTATGTTTCAGTATTACAAGATACGTTACATTACATGACACTGTGTGGATCCAGAGCATCATGTTATAACGGCATTTCCAAGTATAATAATCCACTTTAAGAATTTTGATTTCCATGATTTTTAAATATATACTAGCAACCTGCAAATCAAAGCCTGTCGTCAGTAGGATGTTATGGGTGCCACCATTAAGATGAAAAAGATTTATTAAAAAAATGTTCTGAGGTCATCAAGACTAATAACATTAAATATGGCAATTCTTTCATCTACAGGATGTTGATAAAGGCTATGATGCTTCATCCAAGAAAGGGACTACACATGGTAAAATGCTGGTAGAGCAGCCACAAAATTGTCTAGTGCCAGGTCAACTGTATGAACATGTTGTAAGGGCTGATTTCAATGCAAAGCATCCTGACTGGCCAGTGAGTATGACACATTCACCACAGTCAATGGCCCATGCAGGATTAGTCTATCAGGGTAATTTGCATTATGTTTACCTCAACTTATATAAGATAAGAATTAGTTATTTCAGACTACTTAGTCCATTCATCTAAATTAAAATATAGATATAAAGTAAAAACATTGTAAACATAAAAATCATAGATATCTTATGTACAAGTATACAGACACATCTAAAACAATGGACTGCATCCTGCATTGTTAAGAATGAAATTAAGTAGCATATTTAAAGAGTAATTTGTTCCATCTACTTATAATAACGAGAATTTAAATGAATGTCATAGTTTGACAGAGATTTCAATATACAGTTCTTACTATTAAACATTCTTGTCATCATTGAGAACACATACTTTTTACTATTAAACATTCTTGTCATCATTGAGAACACATACTTTCTCATTACTTTATCAAAACTGAATACGTTACAATTTACAAACATGTTGGAGGCACTGTTCCATCTTCGAAGGCCTAATAGAAAATGAAGACTAGTATTATAACCATTAACTAGTTTTCTTTTCATACATTCACTAGAGATTGTCCACAATGGAGCACAATACACTGTGCAGCAATAAGATTTGAATAATCTAATCTTGATACTCAATGAACAATTCTTAAATTTGAATGGAAGCATGTTTGTTCAAGTGCACAAAATTCTGTAATGTTTCATCATATCTTCATCATCTGACCGATTGGATTTTAAAATATGAACCAAATACATATAACTATTGACATACATAAGAGCATGGCCATTAAGAAGTACAGAGGGAGGAGATGGACGGCAATTTGAAAGAAGTTGACTGAAAGATCATGCATATTGATCTTTGTGTATTATAGATGATATCATTCTCTAATGTGTATTGTTCACATATCTTTAATAATTTCTTTAAACCTGTGATAGAAGGACTTATCAATGATATATTGTCAGCAAAACTAAGATTGTTAAGAAATGACACTTCCCCAGCACACATAGTACAACTGTTTGCCATACCAGTTAGCTAAAGTATGAACTATGTAGATGTGTATTTGAATATCAAGCAACTTTTTAAAGGGTGTCCAATGATTGACCCTATCAAATGCCTTACTGGCATCTAAAAAGCATGCAAACACTTGGCTGCCATGTTTTTCATAATAGCTGACAGTTTCCTTAAAAGCACAGAGGAATAAATCTGTTGAATGTTGCCTTTTGAAACCAAACTGATTATCAGAGATTGTGACTTCACATCTTTGTAGTATGATGCATTCAGTATTTTTGAAATAATTGTCGTAAGAAATATAGGTCTATAGTTATTTTGTCAGCCAGGTTACCAATTTTGTTTTTCAGTAGCAGTATAATTGTAACTTTTGTGAAATCATCTTGAACAAAGTTATGTAAAAACATACAATTAAATAAAATTATAAAAAGGACTTGAAGTCTAATATCTGAAAATTAAAAATATTCCACATTTACTTCCTTTTTGTCTTGCTATTGCACATTGGATCTCAGATAGTTTGATTACTTCAATACTAGCAGGAGGGGTATTCAGTGCTGAAAGAACACATTTCAGTTTGTTTTTAACATTACTGAGTAAGTCTTCATAATGATTTTTCCACATGTTGCATATGTTATTGTGACCATCATAGCCTGTTGGAAGTTGTTGTAGTATTTTGTTTAACTTGCTTCCAGAATTCACGTTGGTTGAAATTTTCAAAATTTTGGGCTAGCAAATCTGCTGTCTGTTTTACTTCTTCCTTCTTACATAATCTAAGAGCATACTTAAATTGTGCTCTTGTTTGGAACATTTGGTTACCGAGATGGCCATGATGAGGTTTACCATTATTACACCACATAATGTAAGCATTTCGTGCAAAGTCATGTAGTTTTTCGAGAGTCATTCCAGCTTGGTAATTAACCCGGTGACCATGTTTGGATTTACTAGTCAAGCTTTTACAGGAGATGGACAAAGCTTTTACTATATCTGTGTATAATCCATTAATCTGTTTCATATGCACCTGATTAGTACAGCCTTGGTCATTGCAGACCACAACAGTGTGAGATCTCTATCTTGCTTAATAAGAATGCAGATGTCTGAGTATAATTCAATTTTTTGTCAGCAGTAAGGTCTGATCAATTGAGGTTGTATTTCAAGTTAAAGAGTTCACTGGGGCAAGAATCAAATCTAGGAAGTAGATCAGTGTTGATAGTCGTTAAAATAGGACGATGATCAGACACTACTAGGTTATGTATTATTCTCATATCACTTGTAGCGGAATGAGCAGATTGTGTATAGACACAATGATCCAACCAAGAGACTGTGTTGTGCGAGTCACTGAGATAAGTAAAGTTTGTTGTGTGGTCTATATCTTAGTTTTAAGTCCGATATGATGTAACCATATTCATCACAAAATATATTTTGATTCTGCAGTAAGTTCCACCACCACACACAAACACACACACATCTTAACTATCTGATGGAAAATTGTAAAGAAGAACAAAATGAGAGAAAAAGAAATATATCAGCTACAAACACAAAGTGATGACTAAGAAAAGAGACAAACTATTTACACATTGATTTTGAAAAATGACAATATTAATTTTTTAAATTGAGGAAAGGGAACTAATCGTATGACTGCATTCATATAGACATATACAGAAAATGTAAAACTCTATATTTTACTAAAATTATTAATTGTAGTCAAATTTACCTCATCAACTAATTGAGTTTTGCATAATTATGTGAAATTCTCAGTGTAAAATGAAGGTTGCTCTTAAATAATATAATGGATATGATAGATTGTTAGTACAGTATTCAATGTACTGACTGCAAGTTTCTTTTGGCATTGCCATTCCTTATATACATTGGTGGATTTGATGGAATAATTAAATGGTAAACTAAAAAAATCCAACTGTAGTGCCTTTGAGTTGTATTGTATTGGTTTGTTTGTGGGTTATCTCAGAGTGCTTTGCTCTAAAAATAGATAATTTCCAACATATCAGTGTACACATTTATGTCCAAAACTTGATACAGCCATAGCCATGCCACTTTTGGCAGCGTGGTCTTCATCTTCTTTTATTCCTTTTTAAAGTAAGCTAATATTGTTCATTATTTCATAAATTCTATAAATTTTCATTATTTTTGCCATCTTTAGTAAATAAATGGTAGATAAATATTACAATTTAAAGTTTTGTTTTTTTTTTCAAGCACAAAGAGTTAGTACTTCCAGGGTGTATTCCTGAGATAAGTTTTACTAAAAAAAATGATAATGCTGTGAAATGCTTTATTTATCTTTCTACTTTATATTCTTGTAAAAACATTATAATCTCTGTGGATTATAGTAGAATAAATAATGAATGAGTGTTGTAGATATCTGCCTTAAACACATTTCACTTACATGAAATACGTGCCCTATCAGCAGACCCGATTTACATGCAAGTTCAGACAAGACAGGTCAGTCTTATTCATGATGGCATCCTCTTTCATTGCCAAGAGCCGTCTCTTCGACGGGTAGCTAAACTTTTGTCACAAACCCTCTGTCTCCTCTGGACACATCAACTAAAGGCCACCTACAAGACCCAGTCTGGGCTTTCAGGTGATTCATTAATATGAACAGAACGTTGCGTTGAGGGAGATCACGCCTCTTTCTGCTTCTAATAAAAGGATAAAATTATCAATTAGAACAGAATATCACATCCTGGAGTAAGCGGGTTATTCGTTCAGCATATAGGGAAATAACCCCAGCTCAGTGAACTTGTATGCACTTCGGCTTAAGAGGTTTGAGCAGTTGTCACCCACATAGCATCAGACCAGAACTCTTCGCTAAGCAACATCAGACAGGCTGTGGGATGGAGATTGGAGTCCATATTCTTTAGCTTTTATCTCTGAGATCTGTAATCCAAGAGAGGCTAATTCGATCTGGTAGGACATATATCCGCAGCTCAACAGGTCTTCCTTTTAGATAGATCGAAAGCTTCTTAAGACACAGCTTCACAACTTCCGCTGGATTTGCAGTGGGAAATTGTTTCCCTTTTGAAGCTGTCTCAGTACCTTATTGGACCAGAGATGGTATCTCCGGGGTAATGGGATATACCTCCCTCCACCTCTTACCTATTCTCCTAAGGTATTATAATTGGGTAACGTGTTCGAAGAAGAAACCAATTTTTCCTGGTAAAATATGTTTCTTCGAAAATACTTACCCAATCGTAATACACAAACACCCTCCCAGCCTCCCTGCAGTTACATGCATAGGGAGCGTGCCCTCTGCTCCAGTAATAACTGGAATATTCTTACACTGTGCCGCCAAGTCTTATATGTAAAGGGAGATCACTCTGCCTGACCACCAAATAGGTCAGCAGACAACTTTTAGCTCCCTTTAGCTAAAAGTAGTATCAGGGAGGGCTGGATTTGCGAGGTAGTGGTAGTTCTCCTAAGGTATTATGATTGGGTAAGTATTTTCAAAGAAACATATTTTACTAGGAAAAATTGGTTTTCGTTTAGATATCTCTACAGAGTTGACACCTAAAGTATGATATCACTATTTTCTCCTGAATGAATGGTCATATGCACATGGGGTTTTCACTGAAAAACTTCTTATGATGTCTAGTTAGTCATAAATGGAGATGGTGCTGATCTTACTTTTAATATGACTGCCATAGTAGCTATCTTGAAAATCTTTTTTTATCACAACTTCTAGATGGCTGGTTATTTCAACATTGTGCTTTTACCAAAAGACTTTGTATAATGTCAAGTTGATATTTAATAGAAATTGTGCCAATCTGATTCCGAACATGTCCACCATGGCATCCATCTTGAAAATCATATCATTATGGGGTTTCCACCAGACCACTTTTTATATTTCCTTGTTGGTCCCAAATGTAAATGGTACCAACTTGGTATCTCGTATGTCCACCACAGCTGCTAATTTGAAAATCTTGTTATCACTGAAGGATATCAAAAAAAGATGGTTTCAACAGTTGTCATTTAAAAGGAAGAAATGGTTTTATCTTAAATTCCTGGAAATTCTTTTCAGGCAGTAGTGTGTCAGTCCTTTCAAGGGGCTCTTGTTAGTTACAATTTGTTACTGCATAACTGACAGGTGTGCTTAGTCAGTAATCCATCAGTGTACAGTGTACCAATGCCAGTGCTTTTTGTCAGTCAATTAAGTTGCTCTAACTGACCTTAATTATAGTAAGACTTCTTTGGTATTTAGACCAGTGTGCTTGAATATTCATGTGAGGTTGATGCTAATATTTTGCCTTGGCCTATTGCAAGGGAGTGACTCTGGGCATCTTAATGCCCATTTATCTAGGGCATCTTAATGCCCATTTATCTATGACCGTGGGCATTGTAATTTACTTATGCCCATCTATCCCTGGCAATCTTGTCAACACAATTATGCAAGAACCACTCAAGATAGAGCAAAATTGATGCTGGGATGTTCCTATGTATATGTAGATGGCATTGTTTGATTTTTGCAAGATTTGTAAAGCCATGCTTGCACTTTTCATCTGTTGGTTTTTGCAAGATTTGTAAAGCCATGCTTGCACTTTTCATCTGTTGATTTTTGCAAGATTTGTAAAGCCATGCTTGCACTTTTTATCTGTTGATTTTTGCAAGATTTGTAAAGCCATGCTTGCACTTTTTATCTGTTGATTTTTGCAAGATTTGTAAAGCCATGCTTGCACTTTTCATCTGTTGATTTTTTTGGCAAGATTTGTAAAGCCATGCTTGCACTTTTCATGTTTTTGTTTTTCTTTGCTATAACATGCTAAAATTTTTGCAGTTCAAAAATCTTGTTAACATACAGATACCACTTGATGTAATCACACATGATTTTTCAGTTTTATATGCATATAATGATGACCTTGTTTGAATTTCACACCATTTTAGTGATTGACATATTTTTATAAGGTCTTTTTGTCTCGTCTGATATAGGGCTCACTTTTTCAACAGAGCTATTCATTGTTACAATGGTGTATGTGTCAGTGTTAAGTTTAGCTTGCTTTCTTCTCCATGTAATAGGTAGTCATGAAGTTTGATAGATTCATCTTGAAAGGCACTACTTATGATGGGGAAAAAGTGTTTCGTGGTGACCTATTTGTATACTCCAGTGATTATATTACATTTTTTTTCATTTAGCTCATTTCCCGAACACTGTTGTATGTAGACTCACGGAACATTATTCATCTTTGATAGTAATAATCACCATGGACAGCAGTAGGTCACATAGACCTACTTCTCACATTCCAGTGATTACTTTATAATTTGCATTTAGCTCAGTTTCTCTGTCGCTCTTGTATATATCAGTCATGAAACTTGATCTTAGATGATCCTATTAACCACAGGTAGAAGTTGCAGTGTGCTATTTTCTTGCGTTTGTGACCTAAATGCAGCATTTTTACATTGTGCTACGGCATAGTGGGCAAGACATCATTTTGATGAGAATTATTTTGTTTACTTGTTGGAAGCATACTTTTTCTACAGAAATGTTTAGCTTGAACTAGGCAAATGATTTTGATATTTATGTTTTTATTTGCATTTGTAATTGACCACAGTAATCAGATTTGTATGCCAGTTGCACATGCATCAGGTTTCATATTTACTTTTTAAATTTGAATTTGTTAATAGCAGTGGAAACATGTTTTGTCAATACAAACTAGTTTTTTCTATTAACAAAAAATTTATTCTCTAGGGGATAATTGCTTCCGATGTCAGTATTGTCAAAGACTCTTCAGTAGAAGTGAACTAGATGGAAATGTGGATCCCATGGAGAAACACAGAGAGAGTTTTCCAGATTGCTTGTTTGTCCAGATAAACAAGAACAAATATTTACAATCAGCACGCCAGGTACATAACAGTATAATTCTTAAAAAATAAATGGGCATAATGTTTCACAGACATATCTATTTATCTATCTGTTATCTGTCTATCTCTCTTTCTGTCTACTCATTGGCATGTCTACCTTAACCTGGTTCATTGGTTTATAACGAACACTAGTGGAGTGTGGTGATGGTGGGGCTTTATTGTAAATATAATTTCTTTATGAACAAAGAAAAAATACATAGACATCCCTTGAATTAGGTTAGATCTCTCCTCTTGTCTGTGCATGTACATATGTATGCAAACATGTACAGTCAGTTTTGATTTTAACTTACTTATGAAGAGCAAATATTTTGACATTACATTCGGAAAATCTTTTGTTCCTTTTGTCTGTGAAAGTTATTCTGAAATAACAACTTCTAAAACAACCAGTAATTAGAAATAATAAAAAGTGAAAGGTGTATTCCGTGAACTAATTACATCTTGAATAATGAATTATCAGATTATTGAGATGCTCCATCTCTACAATTGCCACTTAATTCACCTGCAGTAAATAATATCCTCACCTATTGGATGGAATGTGTCCAGGCCAGGTAGAACAATGGGTTAATTAATGTCACCTGCACAACATTATTGTACCTGCATATGATTCTGAGTTAAGTGTTGTTAACATTTTTGTTAGGATTTTAGACTTGCAATCTACAACACATAACCAAGAATTTCACAAAACACAAATGATATGAAGATATGCAGCATTTTGGTGCAGACTTACTCAGTGGCTTGTTATTCTTTTGTAAATTTTCTATTTAGCATGTGACATTTTTGATAACCTAGGGCTACAGTCAAACCCGGTTATCTCCATTACATCGGGGGTGTCAAAAATCGTCGACATAACCAGGTCCCAAGATATCAGGGTTTACTTGATAAATCTACTGCAGAATAATGATTATGCATCTGAAGTACCAAAAATGAGGAGTTTTGTTTCTAAAAAACAAATGGCATTTCGAATGCACAATAAAAATAATAATTCTGTCATGCCTGGTTGAAGAAAAAAGAAGATTGGATGTCTTATAAATGAGATTAAGTAACAACTCAAACATTTTTACAACAGTAAGTTACTGCAACAATGTCAGTGGTTTAAAGTTGTTTTTATTTCCCTGTGAATAGCCTCATCCCTTTGGTAGCCTCAGCAAGACAATGATTTTCTCATGCTATCCAAAATCTATGCCAATTGAAGTACATGTACATGTGGGACTATACTTTGTTTTAAAGTATTATTTTTTTTGTTAGAGTTGACTTGTGACTAGCAGCAAAATGTAACTGACAATATTGTGCGTGAAAATCAATTGTTTGGTTTTTTTTGATCAACAGAGGTTCCTTTACACCAGTAAATGCCGGTTTTTACCGATAATATTTGCTTTTGTACTGGAAAAAGATGGGGCTGTAAAATGTGTTTCAAGTCTTTAAAGTTAACTGTCTCAACATCACATTCTGTATGAAGCCAACTTATCCCATTCATACAGTTAGAAGCCAACTTATCCCATTCATACAGTTAGAAGCCAACTTATTCCATTCATGCAGTTGTAGTCCCCATATCCCTCCTGGCTTTTATCAGTGACCATTGGCAAGAACACAGCACCAGAAGAAGAGTCGGTTAATCTCTTTGATGGATTGCAAGACTTTGATAGCCAAGAAAAAAAACAACACAAATGAAAGCACTCTTCTTTCTGTTTCAAATTTTAATCCTATCAGTCACCTTCTGCTTCATTCCATTTGTGTTGAAGAATATGTAATTATGGTACTGCGATTGACAGTTTCATTAAAAAATAAAAAACGGGGTGCTATGGATTTTTTTTACAATATCATTGGTGCTTTTATTTAATCTTGTTCAAAACAAATTAATAACCAATGGGAGGGGGGCAGCTTAGTTTGGAATTTTGCAGGTTTCTATTTATAGATTATTGTGAATCATGTGATCTAGCCATGCTGAAGTTGAAGGTTTACACTCCCACCAAGCATGGAAACACTTTAACTATTACCAAATTTGTTTTAAATGTATTGTGTAAAACAAATTAGGTATTTAACCTGATAATTTTCCGAGTTACAGATTAGATCAAATTCGCGATGCTGTGTGGGGCAAACTATATTGTCATGGTGTTGACATGTGATAATGTCCATTTTGATTGCAGCTTATGTAAAAGTCAGAACCACATTCATTCAATTTCCTTACTCTAAAGTATTGTTTACAAGATAATCTTCTCCACACTATGCAAGTGATAAACCATGCATTGATGAGATTGGTGTTACAACCATGTAGTTTAATTACTTGTGTGTTAAAATTTGAATTCTTTTTATTTCATTTTTGTATTATTGTATATTATTATGAAGATGATTATGTTCACAGGGTCTGATATTTTGAAAGAAACGTTGTGTGAACGTAAATATGACTCTCGGCTTTCGTAAGTTTTTTGTTTAGATTGCCAGGTGGATAAACTGCCGGCATAAACAATTGGTTGTGGCCGAGGTCATTTCTAATTATACGTGTTGACATCGTGTGCTGCGATTGTTTATTGCGAAATAACCACGCGTTCTTCGTGCGTGTGCATGAAATGACGTCTTAGGTCAGTTTTTAAACACATAGATCCCTGTGAAATAGTCAGAGTCGTTCTTATACCTTGAGAAGAAGGTATTATTTGTCTTGTGCTGGAAAGAGTTTGTTTATTTTTCTTTACATCTGTAGAGCTCAAGATGTGTATTGTTATAGATGACAGCTATAGAAGTTCATCTACTTTTAAATAATAATTTATTTTTCCCTGGAGAACTACACAAGTGGTTTAGGACAAAGACATTCAGTGAAATTCATTCTAAATTTGAACAGTACAGTACAAATTGTGGTTCAACGTGAAATTCTGGACATTTGTGTAAAGACTTCATCTGATGTCGTCATCCTCCATCTTGGAATGTCATCAAGATTCGAACCTGGATTCAGCTAAAATTATTTAGTGATAGGACTTGTATATTTTCAGTATTAGGATAAATGTTTGGATTTTCTTCACAAACCGTAAGTCCTATTTCATATTTTCACCTTTTCACCATGTTTTCTAGGGAAATAAATTATTTTTGTTAAAACTTACAAAGCTTGTTGTCTTCACTTATTTTTTTTGTTACTTTTGAACGAGCCGATACGTAACAAAAAGAAAATTGGGGGCTCGTCCTTGGGATATTTGAATTTGACTACAGTATTTCAGAAAATTGTTTTTGAAATTTAAATTCCCCTAGTTTTCAAATCCCAAGTACTATTTTTATATTTTGCTTGAAATCTTAGTGAAAACAACAGGCTTTCATTCACAATGTCATTATCAAAAGTGGAGAGTTTTCTTTCTAACCTAACCCAGGAGCAGTTGGATAGTCTGAAGAAGGATGAGTTGCTAGAACTTGCCAGAAAGTACAAACTTTCTGAAGCAAAAGCTTCCTTGACAAAACAAGAAATTAAAAATATTTTGATTCAATGTTTGGTAGGGAAGAATTTTTTTGACAAGAGTGTTTTGGCATCAGTCAGTAAGTCTATGACAGACTCTGACATTAAGGTAATGGAATTAAAAATGAAATACAAGATGGAAGTAGACTTGAGGAAGCTCGAGTTTCAGAAAGAAAAATAAAAAGAACAAATGAAATTACAATTTGAGAAAGAGGAGAGAGAAAGACCAATAGAATTACAAAAAAACAAATGAGATTACAATTTGAAAAGGAGGAGAAAGATAAAGTTACAATTTGAAAAGGAGGAGAATGATAGACAGGAAAGGAAGAAAGATAAACAATTACAATTTGAAAAAGAGGAGAAAGATCAACAGGAAAGAGAGAAAGATTAACAATTACAATTTGAAGAGAGGGAGAAAGATAAGCAAAGGGAGTTACAGAAAGAACAAATACAGTTGCAAAAAGAACAAATACATGTACGGATGCAAAAAGAGAAGGATGAAAAGGCATTTCAAATTAAAATGAAAGAATTAGAACTGGCAAGTGAAAGCACGATTCCACTTCTTGTACAAATTCAAAGTTTGACATTGTAGGAAATATTAAGTTAGTGTCCCCTTTTAGTGAAAAGGAAGTAGACAAATATTTTATTCATTTTGAAAAAGTTGCTGAAAATTTGAAATGGCCAAGGGAGTATTGGACTCA
>JAECUM010026870.1:0-36724 GCA_016617855.1 Megalonaias nervosa | reverse complement strand
ACCCATTTTTGGAGAGCTGTGAGATCGTTCTGGAGGGTATTGTGATTACTCTGATTTTGAATTGCTCAGTTGCTCATGTTGTGTGAGAAGGTAAAAACTCTCTGGTAATACTGACTGTAGGAGCCAGCATGATTGAACGGTCATACATCGTCAGGAGTTACTGCTACTTAGTTTTGAATCTATGCAAAAAATATCAGCAGAGGTCACAGATACGAAAGGGCGGGACTGATTCTTTCTCTTCTATTTCATGCAGTCGCCCACTATTGGAGATATCTTGGAGTTGTCATGTATTTTCAGTACGCGTACTACTTTGTGCTTTGATTTCGTTCCAGATGTCCAGAAACATAAAATCCGCCTTTTACCAGTTATTCACAAATGCTGAACGAAGGTTTGATACCATTGGAAAAGGACGCTATTGAACATACCATGTTTACGTATGGGACGTCATTGCATACTCTCTGTTCTTCTTTCATTCTTTTCTTTTTTAACACAGCAGTACATGCTTATCATATTCTTTTCCACTTTCAGCCATGTCCCCAAAGAAAAGCCCAGCAGAGCTATCAAATTTCAAGGGATCCAATATGATGCCAGAAAACTGAACGAACAAAAGAACAATTCAGCTTCTTCGAATGGAAATGCGTATGTTCCAGTATCAAAAATCATCAAAAATTGTTCTAGCAAAATCGCACCAACATACGTAATGGAACACCTTGTAATAGAACACACCATTAAGAATCCCCAAGCTTTTCACATTCAACAATGAAAGCTTCGTATAATATTCAACGAGACCAGGTCACCAGGGACAGTATCGTTTATAGATTTTTACATCTACACAGAACAAACGATTCACAGGCTTTTGAACATATGCGAGTCCGTCTTCTGTCAGCAGGTTGAAAATATTATACAGACAAATATTCACACCTATTACAGAACAAAATTCGTTTACGCAGAATTAGGCAGTTTGTTTTGGTCTACACAGATTCGATAATGCACTATTTTCTAACCTGGGCAAGTCAATGCATTTGTCAACAGGGGACTTACACTGAATATTTTATGTAAACAATAGTTAACTACTTTTATTAAATTTCCTTTGCATTGAGTAATAAACTAAACAAGAACAGCGTATAAACCGTATAAATGCATGTATTACACTTGCAACATTTGCACTACTCTACATGATGCAACTTTCTGCACGTGCATAAGACAACATTTGTAACACATGTCGAAAGCTCTGCACCCTTTTTCTGGATGACCCTTTGTTCAGATAAGTATTTATGTTCTGACAGAATCTCTACATGTCCTTAGATGTGTGTAGACCGATGAATAACTTAAGCACGAAATCGCGGAGTTTGCAATCTGTACCATTTCTACGAATCCTTCATGCACATTTGTCTTCATTTGTCGTTTGTGTATAAATGTTTACTACCCTTTTTCCAAATCATCCTAGGTTTTCCTTACATAAATATCTAAATGTTGACAAATCCTGGATGGCGTGAGTCTATGTAAGTGTGTTATGTGCGTGTGTGAGTGTGGGTATGACTGTGCGTATTGATCTTACGAGGATTTTTAACTAAAGAAGAACATTTTAGATATTTATCTGCAGGTTGAAGTATTAGCAATGAGGAAACAAATACTCTTCCTAGGCACAGGTAGTCTGTATGTCATTATGCATTTAATACGTCAGGTCAAGAACGAATGACCTGCATCCACTTTTATCTTGTTACCGATGGCTAAAAGGTTATCACGTGATGCTTGGATCGAAACTTTTAAACTTTTATTACCGTTTCATCATCTTTGGTACATTTGCTGGAAAACAATTGAATTTAGAAGTTAAATTTCAGAAGAAACAAAATTATTAAAATTTTCTGTCAGAATACTTTTTATGGCCCATACAACGAAATTATCACATTGAATGACTTAAGAAGCAGGCACAGAGACATTTGCAAATAGATCTAGTGGAACCGCTGAAATTGGAAAAAAAAGTTCCGTTTTTTCAAATATATTACGACTATCTTTCAATAAACCACAATTTTTCTGCTTCAAACATTATAGATTAGAGCAAACTGAATTCCGTCATTAAAATAATGATGACAGTTCTAACGAGAATGCTAATTTGTATGGGGCATAGCCATTGCTGTAGGTATTTGCATAGGTGGTAGCATGAACCATACACAAAACTACATATGTACTTTGTTCCGAGTCGTCGGTAATAACAGTCGAGGCCATGAAGCCTAGATATATTCACAAGCCAAATTAAACAAGGTCTTTTCCTCGGCTCACTACAAAACACACACACACACACACACACACACACACACACACACACACACATATATATATATATATATATATATATATATATATATATATATATATATATATATATATATATATATATATATATATATATATATATATATATATAATTTACGTCCTCTGTTACGTATTCTAAATAAAGTTTGCTGTACTGTTTGAATGAAATTCAAAACAAATTGGGATTTATAACATTTATAATCGGTGATTGTAAGAAAGTTGGCAGGCGGATGTTAGACGCCTAAATAGTTCCAGCGCGGAATGGACGATACGAAATACACATTGAACATCTGAATCAAACGCCAGATTAAGCATATAATATTTAACGATTATCCAGTGAATCCCAAAACATGACCTGCTTGGTTTATTTATTAACTAGTTTAAACCAGTTAAGAATCTTTGACAAGTATTAACAAGACTAAACATATTGCCAACACAAACATAAAGTTAAAACGGCTGCTAATATCTTATCTGTATAAACAAAAAGACTTGTAATAAAAGCAAGGTACAAATACACCTGTTAAAATTTAATTTTCTAAGAACAAAATGCATATTTTGACAAGTTAAAAAGTAACAAACATCGGGACTGGATCTAGTTACCTCTGATATAAGTTCCATTGTCTGTATCCAATGGGACATCCGAACGCTTGGGACGGTCGTCATAATTGGATAAAGGAAAAGGTGACATATTATATGATATAAAAAGTCAGGTTTGCAAACCAATCAGTTTATCAGAAACAAGCACAGTAGTTCATGAAAATCTCCCAGTATCAACTTATAGAAATAATAGTAAGTATACATTTAACTGAATCTGATGGTGGTGATTTATTGCTGGGCGGTTTTTTAATTTTATTTTTACTTTTCGGTATCATTTACCTTAGAGCGTCAGGGGATTTTTCAGTTACTTTCGCCCGACAAAATCGTCTAACAAACTGCTATCACTCTAAAGATAACCCGCAGAGATACTCGACAGGGTTTTACATTGAACTATACCTTTTAAATATATTCCACTGCGACTTCTTTGATATAATGCTATTTAGTCATCAACAATTTTCACCATAGTGACTGTCGTTAACATTATCTCAGTAGGTTCTATACATTTGACAGCGGCCTTGAGATCGAAAGTCGTGAACGATACTGTTTTTTGTATTACTTTATTATATGTGATATAATCAAGTTGTTTTATACATATAGATCCCACACCTTTTCAGTATGTTGTTTTTTATGGTTAAAGCATATAGGAAAATGTTGCGATATAGTAGCATTTATGTTCTGCCTTCTGATACCGAACGAGCTATATACAGAAGAAGCACTTCGGCTTATACAACCGCTCCGGTGACCTAAAAGTGGTTAGAGCGTCCAACACGGATGCTGGAGGTCGCGGGTTCAAACCCCGGCCGATCCATACCAAAGACATATAAAAATGGTGCTAGCATTTGCCTGAGTTGGCACTCAGCATTAAGAGGTTAGTGTTAGAAATGGTCGGCCTGTTGTCAGGATAATGTGACTGGGTGGGACATGATGCTACATGTCTGCGGTATAATGTCCCAGTGCTAAACATCACTATCAACTGACACACTTCAGACATCGTAGCGATATGACTAAATTTATTATAGTTACTTTAAAAATACACATTCAGCTTAAAACAGTATGCAGGCAATGAGTTATATTGATGACGTTTGCTCATCAAAGTATACCATATCTTTATCATACAAGAATTACGAGTTTCCTACGGCATTTGTGGGGATGTCTTTAAAAGAACACTTTTAGTAGCACAGCTGAATACCTTCATAGTTCATCTTTGAAATAAAAAATTTTAAATTATTAGATTCTTCGTAGTAAATATTATTGAGATACTCACTTGCGTTCCATGACAAATATTACTGATATTATTTCTCCAACTTATTCAATGTTTTCACCATTCTGTTTCTAAACAACATTGTAACTTGCGGACATATTCAAAATGGCTGCCATCTTGAGTTTTTAAATGGACCCATATCCAGAACTGATGATTAGGTCAGATGCTACTGATGGGCCAAATTCAATGGTTATGATCCACAACATATTTTCACCATTCTGCAGAATTATATAAAAACATCAAATTCTCCTTTTCAAGGGTTGAAATCGTGATATATTGACACAATTATCATACACATCTCATTTATTGCGTTCAAACGATTATTTTTAAAAATTTCCCTTTGATAAAAGTAACATTAGGTTGGAGCAAGAACATTACTTTTCATTATTTTTATCAAAGTTAGCCGGTAAGAAATAATTGGCTTTCAGCCATTCATCTCCAAATTAAACTGTATGATTTCGGATTACTTTGAAATTTTTCAAATGCAGAGGAAAGACTGGAATCACCCAGTAGCCTGTAACAATTTTCTGTATTTTAAATATTCGTCTCCATGAGAAAGTATATTTATTTGTTTAAAATAGCTACGGATCTTTAACAGTTGCTTCTGTTTTATTCAAAATAAATCATGCTTTATTGAAAAACTTTATATGTTTGAAAAATATTTCCAGTAACTAGATATGCCAATTCTTACTTGATCGGGTAGCTTGTAAACACACCAAGAAATCTGCACTCAAGCAGTATGTAAAATTCTGTAAGTGAAGCACAGCTGACTTTATAAAAGCACACAGCGTCTAACCAACAGGAACCGTTCAGATTAAACAAGAATTAAACCTCTAATCTTGAGTACAAACATAATAATTGGTCAAATGATCTCATCCAGCATCAAGACCATAACATATTCGTAAAAGTATAGCACCCGTCGAAAGTATTGTGCGTCCTACCGAAAACTGAGATCCATTTTTCACTATGGTCTGTGTTTTCTGCCGATATCAGGTTGAGACGTCAGGAGCAACTAAACCGCGGCAAAATTTTGTGCTCCGCATGGCACACGCGTTGTTCTTGTTGCCTCGACGCGTTTGTGGATTGTGCCTGTACCGCACGTTGTGCACTAAACCAGCGCTGGCACATATTGCCGTTCATATTCCTTAAAATCTCAGACACGCCTTCAAGATGAACGCGTCGATGCCAACGAGGTTCTCAATTGAGAAAGCGTCCACCGATCACCGAGGGACACTTCTTTTGTAAACCCTAGTCAGCTTGTTATGTGGCGTACCAGCATTTACTTATCTCAACTGCGCGAGTACGCTAAGGAGCCTCTACTAACACGAGAAGCAAAAACACCTTGCACTCTTTCGGGCCAACAGTGAACGGTGCCTTGGTTCATATAGCCTTCCTAAATCTATATTATGTTTGGAAGGACGTTCACCCACTTGTTTTTACCTGTCGCCAAAAGCCAGAGTCCGATCGGATGATGACGTAAAAGTGGTCCATTCACTCAAGTGGGCGTGGCTCTTTTTCTCACACATAGGCTGTCTGTCCATAGTTCGTCGTGCTGCTTGGGTCAAAATCTCAGCCATTACTACAGATTCTGTGGAAGGTGGAAGTGGTCGGTGTTTTCAGTCTCTACCAGGTAAAAGCAGGCGGGCCATATTGAGTCACCCCTGGCTTCATAGCAGTGTACGTGCTTCCGACTTACATGCCACTGACCTTGATGCCCGGTCGGCTGCAGTGAGCGTCACTTTGTTGGAGAGCTTTTCCACTCACTCCATATCCGAGACCAACTGGCAGCGCTTTTCAGTCACTTTCTTGAAGTAGCACTGCTGATCGCCCACAATGTTATCAGAGAGGGCGCCGAACACAGACGAGCGATATTCCTATCTGAATGAAGAAGCCGTCCACTTTTCGAAACGCCTTGGCCCGAGTCTTCTTCTTGACATTTTCTCTGCCCATGATTGTTACCTCAAGTTCTCAAACCCTTGTTGCGGTTAGATGCTGAATATCAGAATAATCATCAGAAAAATGATAATCCTGCCTTGGACACGTTTTTCGTTCCAACAACGTCCCGCTTGTCTTTGGCACATTTATCGACTTGTGACGCGGTGCCGGAGTGAACTGCTCGTGCTTGTTTCTTGCACTAGTGATAAGGTGTGTGTTGGTACCGTAAGTAAGAGTAGACGGTGCTACCCGTGACTGTTGACCCAGACATGACACCTACACCTTGCCCCCTCTGGAACGTCCTTTCAATCTGCCGAGCAGATATAATCATTCCTCGGCTGTGAAGGCGAATTGTAAGAGTTGTATGGACATCGCACAGCATCAGCTCAGATGCAGTAGGACCTATGTTCCAGCCACTGCGTCCAGAGTTGCCTCCAGATGTTTCGACATTGTTGTCACACTGAATTCAGACACGCCTGGACGTAAGAATGTGGGCGCTTTTCATTCCCAGTCACCATTGGAGTTAAGCAATGTTGTATTTTGGCCCCACTCTTTTCAGTATGATGTTCGATGTCATGCTTACTGATGACTTCCGCTTCCGTGACTACGGCACTGGGATCGACACCAGATACCAAACTAATGACAAGTTCTTCAATCTGAGGAGACTGTAAGAAGTGGCTGATCGCGATTTCCTATTTGCTGACGACTGTTCCTGAATGCAAATTTGAGTTGGCCATGCAACAGGGCATAGACAATTTCTCTTCTTATTGTGGCAAATTCTGCCTGGCAATCAGGATCGAGAAGACAGAGATGATGCACCAACCTGAACCAGGAAAGTCTTACGTAGATTCTACCGCCACAGTAAAGTATCAAACCCTCCTGGCAGTGGACAAGTTCACTTATCCCGGAAGCACACCGTCACTTGACGACCACATTGTTGACGACACAAACGTCAGAAGTATTTAAGCAAGTGTGGCCATTGTGAATCTCAGAACTGAAGCACATCCTCTATTGATCAAGCAAACACATGCGGGATATCCTGTCAATCGTGCCAAGGACATTTTAAAGCACAAATTGGCCTGATCAGCCACTCACTTACATAAACCTAATCAGTTTGTGGTGTCATGGCCATCTTCGAACTCGAATGACGAACAGCATATATATATTTTCCGCAAAATTCCCGATGTACAAGCCTTTCAAAGCACATAGCTGGCTCTAACGATAATCCTGCATCCTCTGACAAAGGACGACAATTATTTCTAAATTAGTTTGAGTACTTATGTAGGAAAAAGTAACAATTTTATTATATAGCATCTTTTCTTCCCAATGTGTTTTTTTTTATAAATACAATCAGGCAGACATTACTTTCCAATGTTATAAAAGTAATAATGATTTTTTTTACTTTTTATTCATTCATAAATGAGATTTATTACTTTTAAATATATATTAATCTCTTGAAAATTCAATCTGTTTTTGTTGACTCGACTGTTCTTTATATAATGGAAACAATATATGCAAAATTAAAAAGTCTTTGACTTCTTGTGTTTCAAAATGACGTTTGTATTTTCTTTCAGTTACACTTCATGGAGTCATCAGAAAGCTGACGAACATGATAATACCAGATTGTAAAGTTTGTGGCCGACGGATTCAAGATGTGCGTCATAGCATTTAACAAGAAATGTTACCCAACACTCATCAAAAGTTGTTACGATAAAGAGTGCAATGCATGTACGTGCTAACTGTAGATACTATATATATATATATATATATATATATATATATATATATATATATATATATATATATATATATATATATATATATATATATATATATATATATATAGAACATAGATCAAAATGCAATTTGCACAATATATACATACGAACACACACCAAAATGCAACTTTTTCTGCTGTCAAGAACGCGAAGAGAATAACAATTTCCGAAAAGCAAACTTCAAGACCAAAAACACAGGTTTCGACAAAATTATTTTTTGCACAAAAGATGGACACATTCATGACATCTCATATTTGACTATACTCATAAAATATTTTATAAACTGATCAGTACTTTACATGTCTATTTATTTTAAATCTTTAATAAATTTTATTTCTTCGAAAAAGAGTATAACAGAAAGGCATTAAAATATTCAATATATTCGATGCACCATATGTATTGGCGATAGGAACTTTATGTCCATTGCAGGTAAACACGTACTCACAAATATATGTATCTTCAGACGCGTAATATAAGAACGTTTAAGTTCGAATTATGTCGACAAAAGCAAATGATTTAGTAAATAAAGAGCATTTGCTTACCATCAATTGTACAAAATCGAAAGACTTTCGAATTTATCTATAAATACGTTATCATCAATCGTACAAAATCGAAAGACCTTCGATTTTATCTATAAATATTTTATCATCATTCTTACAATATCGATCGACGTCCACTATCTACCTTTACCAGCCTTTGTGAGTGGATCTGGGGCAAGGCACAAACCTGACGATTCCGAACTCAATAAAAAGGTCAACGCCATACGTACTGGAAGAACTAAAACTGATTCCACGCAATAACTTCTATATCAGATACCTTGACACACTTACAAGTAACCTTGCATCTGAGATGAGAAACTTATTAATTTTGAGATCAAAAGTCAATGGTCAATCGCAGTGACTATAAGAATAAAACATGATATCTTACTCTAACTAAATTTTATTAGACAAGGAAGATAATATTCAGTTTGGGGTGAATCGGTCAAAGGTGAGGGTTACGTGGACTTAAAAAAGGAAAACAATTTCTACAAACTTGGTAGATGGGTTTCATTTGAGAATAAGTAAACACCTATTGACCTTGAGACTGAAAAGTTATGGTCGAAGGGGCTCCGAGTGTAATTACATTATCACATGGCGGGTGTATAATGTACCATTTACGGTACTCTTGCTTGAAAATAATTTAAAAATCATGGCATGATTAAAATCAAGATTAAGAACACAAACTAAATATTCGTAATTTCGGCCCGATGATAGTTGATATACTTCATCTGTAATCTCACTGAAAACGTGTATGTCACTTGATCTTCTTTGAAACAAAATATAGCATTTAATGTATTTTTATGTCTTAACGTTTTTTTTTGGGGGGGGTTGAGGATAAGTATTGTGAAGACATTCAGTTAAGTTTCAGTCAAACTGAAAGTATATTCCTCCTATTAGAACAATGCGCTTATGTTCAGTATTATACGTACACTGCAGACATCGTAGTGATATGACTCAAATTGCTAAAGCTACGTTGAAAATCCAAACACACACACACACGCACACACACACACGTCATGAAGAAAGTAGATGATAAGCAACAAAAGCATAATTACGTTTGTCTCATGCCTTTTTTGTTCATATACATTTACGTATAGACACCAGTACGCGCATACAAAAGCACGAGTGCTTGTATATGAATGTTCTTAGATGTTTTTAAATTAAACTTTCTTAACCTATGTACCTTTCTAACATTCATGTACGTATATGTTTATGTGCGTATGTATGTACTTATGTATGTATGTATGCATGCATTAATATATGTATATATCTATATATTATTTACTTTGTTTATAGTTTTGTTGATAAGACGATTCATAACCTGTATCAACTGTCAACGGAGAAAGAAGATACAGAAGACAGGACAAAATATACAATGGTGCTAGTCTGTTCCAACTTAAATGGAAAGTGGCTTAAAGTAAGTTGATATGAGAGAAAGAGGGGCGTCTCAAAATATCCAAAAACTGGATTATTTATGCTCTAGAATCTAGATGGTACAATAATTTCCAGAAAATTTAAATCACAATGATTATTTATATTAATGATGGAGGCATATGCATTCAATATAATGAATAAAGCCACCGTTGCTAAAACGTAACGTGGAGAGTGAAGGCGTAAAAATATACTTTCATCCTTTTGATTTGACCTTTAATTGAAAGCAGGACTGCAGTGTATGCTATCTACATAAGCAGATGTCATTAATATTGCTTAATTCAATAACTGCTACTGATGAATCAGAATTCGGTCCATTTGCTCAACATTTCTTTGCGGTGCATTGTATGGACTGCAGATGCATTCAGCAGGGTATCATACTTTATGAATTTATTTTAGTTCATATTCTTTATTCATCATCTTTTTCATGGATCACATCACAAAAGGGACCATTACAACCATTATTTAACAGAATTATTCAAGCCAGCTTAGCAGGGGCGTCATGCGTCTTTTAGAAAAGTGGAGATTAGGTCCTCCTGCCTGTGTGTCTGTCTGTCTGTCTGTCCATCGTTTACTAATGTAGTGTATCTCCGACAACATTAAAGACATAGTCTTGAAACACGAGATTTACTTTGTCCCTCTATATCTGTGGATCCATTTATCTTACCTATAAGCGATAAAACTCCTCTAAAGCTTCACTTATTAACATTAAATTTGCACTGTGTGTGAATTTGGGATGAGTATGTTTGTGTACCATATAAATAAAGAGAGAGAGAGAGAGATGTTACAACGCAAACTCGCAATCCGTAACACTTTGATATGAGCCCCACGATCCCATTACGCAACAAACTAATTGTTTAATCCTCTGCTCTAAAACTGCATATTAAAACTGCCATACTTAAAGTACAGTACATTATTATGTATTCAAACTGTTTCATCGCATCGGTGACACCAGTACATAGTATTTTAATATCAAGTAAATTAATAAGAAAGCATCAACATCCACTCCAACACTGTTAACGGCGTAGATTACTATTCTGATTTGTCACGTGATCAAATCAGTGAAGCCATGCTCTCTTTTTAGACAAGGAAAACCCAACGTACGTCGAAGTTTGCCCGTCTTTAAATGCGATTTTCAGCCTCCTTATATCACTCATAAGCCTAATTTCAAATGTTTTCGACATTTCGAATCAAACAGAGAAAATGAAAGCAAATTTAATGTTTTGAAAATTTATGCAGCTGAGCCCCTTTAATGACATCGTAATACGCAATTTCGATTCTTTTTATATATGAACCATGGCTTCTCTCTTCAACTAGCCCCAACTCCATGGGATTTCCACTTAGCTGTATAGGAGAAGTAGTAACAGGTTCTCACTTCTCTTCCTCCCCCCTTCTTTTGCATGTTGCAGACTACAAGGATCCAAGGTAAATACACTAAATATAACTTTGTGCGATCTGCTGACGTGTAAGCAAAAGCCTGGCTTCTTCACATCCAAATCCTAGGGCGATGTTGTGAACTTGTGGTTGAGAGAAATTGGTGTGTACAACTGAAAACATAAATCGCCACTTTTCTATTTCTATAATAATAATAATAATAATAATAATAATACTGATAATAATAAGTTATACCACCGAATAAATGGAGTTGATGCAGAGTATTGTCTGCTCTATTCACAAAGTAAATATTGCCATTTTTGAAACGCAGTTACAATAAGCGAGTTGGGTTCCAAAATGGGTCAGAAAATCCAAAGTCATGAAAACTGTATGTACAGAGTGAAGGCGACGGGTATAAAAACCCTTCTAACAGTACTTTTGTTAGAGAAATATATAATAAGAGAAAAGTTTTGTACCCCGAGAAGTTTCGTAATGGTATCTGTGTTTACAGTGCCACCTTTTAGTAAGCTAGGATTCTTGTTAATGTGGTAACTTTACCCTATTCGCTAGATACGACACGTTTTTCTTGGGAACTCATTATTACACATCTTTTATCAATTAGACTTGTGAGACATTACGAGCAAGAGGATGTTAGAATTGTGATATTTTTGTATTTTTGTTTCACTCGTCCAGGTTCATTGATATCTTCCAGACTGCGAAGTTTTATTGATTGAGTCAATGTCACCACTTTAAGTTTTAATCAGTCAAGTGATGTCTCTACAGTATGTGCTTCATGAATAGAATGCAACGGCGAGCAACATGTTGACTCAGATCGAAATTTTATTTTCCTATAAAGTCCAAGCATTTGTTTCTTACAGCTAAACTTTCCACTGTGCCCAAATCCTAATAAATCGTATGGTGATGTAAAATACCTTCAAAGCTGAATGAACACATCGTGAAGTTCTTGTCACAGGTTGTACGACATTTTCAAAGGCTTAACTGTAAACAAAGCACCGTGCAATGGGTTACAGATTTCACATCATGGTCAGCGGTGATTCCTCATTACTCACTGTAAACTGTAGCCGAGATATTAACAGACAACCACACCATAATGCTCCTCTTTTAAGGAATAAACAATTATCTTTATATCAGTACAAAGAATGCCTAATCTAACTCTTGTATCACCACCAAAATGAGAAAGGAGAAAATGCTCTAAAAACAGACTTGGACTACGTTTGTGGGTACTGAACAGGAAGTAATAATTGTGACCAGAGTCCATATACGTAATGGTAGGAATCTGCGCGGACATTGGAATATCTTTTATGAAATATACTCTGGTGTCATATAATATATCAAAACTATGATAGATTTATCCGGAAATATGCCACAAAATTCCGAATCATAAGATATCAGATCACACAATTAAACAACGTAAGACTGCCTTCTAACGAGTTTATGCAAGTCACGTGGATGACTGGTGTCAGGCGGTCATTGTGGGCATGAAATCATGTGAAAAATGTAACAATGGATATAAATAGATTCTGACAGGGATATATAATTTCTAAAAATATGCATTGGTTAAAAATGCGAGATATATGCTGTTATCAGAGAAATCTTTAAAGAGCTAAACCCGAAGAAAAAAAAAATCCTTTTCATGAAAGACAGCAGGAAAGTTAAGAATATCGCGGAAAAGGAATGAATTGGACAATTTTTCAACTAACACAGGAAAACGCATATGTAGTGGAAGGATCTACCACATTATTAAAGACTAGAATGTGGAAGTAGTTCACTGAAATTAAACAGGAAATGGGATGCCATTTAACAGTTTTAACTTCCGGCAGATATAACTCATCACAGGTCAATAGAGATGACTCTGGATGATGCAAACAAGAAAGAAAACATTGCATAAATACAGACAGACCTATTTGGTTACTTGACGACGATATATTTGTGACATCTAAATTTTTAACAGGCGTTAAACCATAAGTATTTTAAAATACAAGATTTACCAGGGGTGTGAGACTAGTATATATTGTGTCGGATACAGTCAGAAGTAAACTGTTATTAATACAACAGATAAACACTGACACTGAAAATGGAAAAACGAAACGCATACCCAGTGCCGGACTAAGGCCTTCCAGGGTCCTAAGCACTGAAAATAATATGGTGCCCCGCCCCTTCCTACAAAATGGGAAACTCAGAACAAAAGAAAACCAATATTAAAAGATAAAAAGGTGGGAAAATACCACTGTTGCCATCATTACAAATCAAATTCCATCAATTTTATAATCAGCAATTAATTTTAATGTATGCTGGTGCCCCTATTGGGGTGGGGCCCTAAGCACTTGCTTACTGTGCTTAACGGCACTGCGCACCAGTCATGTAAAGTGTGTGCAAAATCAACGGGAATAAAATTAAAATACAGGGGTGGAAATGAAAATAGAGAGAGACAGAAATTAGCAAAGACTTACAGTTGCATGTGGCACAAAGTAAACAGAGTGTAACTGTATCGGCACAGAAATAACCAATTTCACTTAATGTTTAAAACGTATATAATAGCTTTAACTAGATTTACTACACGCAGGCGCTATACTGATATTGTAGTGAAACGAGATACAAGATTGGAGGAATTTAACCTCAAATTGATAGACTCCACTTCTAATATGACTTTGTCTACGTCACGTGATGTCTCAAACACGATATGCTTAAAAACATACCCCAAAACGGACGAGTACGTAATCGTAATCTTACTGGAGTCCGGTGATTCAATTAAATAAAATGTCGTGATTACTGATTAGATAGGTACCCTTTTTTATATATAAGTCTAAGTCTACTTTTGTTCTCTCTCTCTCTCTCTCTCTCTCTCTCTCTCTCTCTCTCTCTCTCTCTCTCGATGCTAGGTATAGTATTAACTTTCTGGTGTTGGCTTTGTTATTGCATTAGATTGGTTTGCTATCAACCTTTCAAAAAAGGAGTTTTTGTGCTAACATGAGACTGGCGGTCAGATCACATTTCTAAGAAACACCTCTATTCAGTACAGTAGTTCTTCGTTTTGTTCCTTATTGTGAGACATCTGTTATAATGAAGCAGTATCTTCACGCATAAGTACTCTCTGGAGTACAATGTGGGAGTTCGTTATATTAAGGAATTTGTAGTAGCAAGGTTCGTTATAGAAAGAGTTTACAGTATTTGACTCTCTCTCTCTCTCTCTCTCTCTCTCTCTCTTGTGGCTAAATGCACTCTCTCTCTCCCCCCTGTGGCTAGATGCAATCTGACTTATGACCTATATATTTACCTTTGTGAATTTCTTTATTAGCAATCTAGTTATATCAGGAAATAAACTGCATCAGTTTATTGACACTATTTTGCAAGTAAAATATTTTATCTCTATTTGCATCAGCAGGAATATAGCAGCTGTTGCCTACAAATTCACTCAGCAATGAACGTATTATGGTGATGATAAGAGTTTCGTTTACTCCCCTATGATGTTTGACAAAATAGTATTTCAGCTATAACGATTGACGTGACATAAAAGTGTATGAAAGAGACAGCAAATGTAATGCTTAGCTTTATTAGTGAGGGGGACAATAAGCTAGAACATGTGCTTCATATTACAAGAATCAGATTACTATAGAGATTTGGCTTACAACCGTTATCAGCAAAATAAGGGTTTATTATCTTATTTCCTACGCTAGGACAAGAGCCCCCATATTGTAAGCTCTATATACCACATGTCTTCACTTGGCTTACACCTAGCAAAACGACGGCCTGGTGCCTTATCTCCTATGCTAGATTAGGTGTACTATATTATAGGTGCGTATTTACTATTTACAGCTTCATTTGATTTATACTTGTCACCATCAAAACGCGGGTAATGATAACTTCGACATATGCCCCACAAAAGGCTTGACGCTTTGTTCCGGTAACAGACAACGTTTGGTTTACTCTGGTCTTATCCTTCAACTTGTCTTACAAGTTTCTAATTTCGTCATCATAGAATTTCTCAATTTAATCTTGGAAAATCTTGGAAATACATTTCAACATGTTATTGGTTACACATTTAATTTTAAACAAAAATAGCAGGCTGGAAGGATTTTCTTCGCTAACAAAGACAGTGTTCTAAAAGGATAAAACCAGAGTCAGTCAACTACTGGAATGAGTCAGATAGCAGTGTTTGATTTGTTGAATGCCAAAGATGATGTCCAGTGTCTACTTTCCTAAGACAACAACAGGGGTGCAATAGATAATAAAGCTTTCTCCGCGTGTATCCAATCTCATCAGCACAATGTGATATTTAAAATCTAGAAATACAAAGGCAATTGTTAAAAGAGATTATACACCACTATTTTCAAAACTTTCAAGAATCATTTAGTCAATTTCCCCTTGCGCATAGTCCCCTACATACTTTCATCCCTATAAATCTCCTTCTGGCCCCACATGCAGATCACTAAATTAAATAGGCCTCAAAAATTGTATGTTTGTGTTGATGCTATATATGTTGTGCAGTTATTTTATTAACCTAGATAACTAATGTGTTCATTATTTTCAAACAACAATGCTAAATAAATAAATAAATAAATACGTGATTATACAATATCCTCCATGTTGGCCAATTGCTTCTATTCTTCTTGTACAAGGATATCATTTACTTCGGAAGTAGATGGGGATTTAAAGATAGCAGCCGAAAAAATTGGGGGTTAAAGCATCGTAAAAATCGAGAGATTACATTGAAGTAGCTACGCTTAAAAGCCAAAATAGCAGGGGGAGAGGAGATAGAATCTTGCTGCTTTAACAAGTCATTCTCAAACATATGTTGTATAACAAATTAAACGAGACAAAGCAACACAATTTACATTTGCATTACCCTAGTCCAATTAGTGATTTAAGTTAAATTTCTATTGCCCTAGTACAGTTAATGATATAAGTTAAATCTCCGTAACCCTAGCCCAATTAGTGATGTAAGTTACGTTTACATTGCCCTAGTCCAATTAGTGATATAAGTTGCATTTCCTTTGCCCTAATCCAATTAATGATATATGGTACATTTTCATTGCCCTGGTCCGATAAATGATACAAGTTACATTAACATTCCAATAGTCCGATTAATGATAAAAGTTACATTTACACTGCGATAGTCCGAATAATGATATGTTACATTTCCATTACTATAGTCCGATTAATGATACAAGTTATATTTCCATTGGCCTATTCAGATTAATGATACCAGTTACATTTTCATTTCCCAAGGGAAATTAACTGAACAAGTTACATTTCAATTGCTTGAATCCAATAAGTTATATACGTTGCATTTTAATTTATTTAGTCCAATTAATGATATAGTTACAGTTCCATTGCCCTAGCTGAATTAATGATAAAAGTAACATTTCAATTACCCTAGTCCAATTAATGAAACAAGTTATATTAACTTTGCCCTAGTGAAATTACTGAATTAAGTTACATTTCCATTGCCCTTGTCCGATAACTGATATACGTTACATTACCATACTCCTAGTCGAAGTAATGATAATATTACATTAAGGTTACCCTAGTCCCATAAATGATACAAGTTCCATTTTCATTCTCGTAAACCAGTTTAATAATACAAGTTACATTCCCATTGCCCAAGTCAAATTAATGTAACATGTTCCATTTCCATTTCCTAGCCCAATCAATGATGCAAGTTACATTTCCGTTGCGTAAGTTCAATTAATGATACAAGTGCATTTCTGTTTCCTTTGTCCAACTAATAATATAAATTATATTTCCATTTCTGTAGTCCAGTTGATGGTATAAGCTACATTTACAATGCCCATGTCCAATTAATGGTATTATTGCCTATTCCAATTAGGCAATTAATGATGAAAGTTACATTTCCATTGCCCTAGTCCAATGGCTATATTACCCAAGTCCAAATAACGATGCATTGCCCTAGGCCATTTAATCACACATTGCCCTGATCTGGTCAATAAGTTACATTTCCAACGCCCTAGTCAAATTAATGACACATTTCCCTGGTCCAATTAAAGATATAAGTTATATAAGTTACATTTCCAATGCCCTAGTCCAATTAATGATAAATTTCCCTGGTCCAGTTAAAGATATGTTTCATTTCCAATGCCGAGTTCAATTAATGACACATTGTCCTGGTCCAGTTAATGATAAAAGTTAAATTTCCAATGCCCTAGTCCAATTAATGATACTTTGCACCGGTCCAGTTAATGATATAAGTTACATTTCCGATCGCCTAGTTCAATTAATGATACATTTCCCTTGTCATATCGATGATACGTATCTCTCTGGTTACTGGGTTTAATTATTTAGAAAATCAAAAGAGTGAATAAATCTGCAAAATTAGTTTTCTTTAATTTATTTTAATGAAACAACTCCGTTTACTTAACAACAAATGCGTTGTATCAACCATTTCTTAATTTCCTTTTGCAGATTCAGAGATAAACATAGCATTATTTACAGGTTATCCGTAGTGAAACATCGGTTTTATATATCATCAGTTGTCCTCATGTTCTTTAGAAACCCGGCGTAAAGATCAAAAACATTAAATTTGAATGGATTATTCTTTTTAACTTTAAGGTGAATCATTCAGATCGCCATTTAATGTACAAGTTAAATGATTCAGCAGATTCCCCTGGTTGATAAACGAGAACTTCTCCATCACTAAGGCTATATATATATATATATATATATATATATATATATATATACTATATATATATATATATATATATATATATATATATATATCACTAGTCTTATCAGCTATTTCTTTTTTTTTTTATACTGTCATTGATATTTAAATAAGAAGAGTTACATTCTACAAAGAGTATGCATTCAATTTATTGTAAAAAGGAGGGTTTCCTGATCTTGTAATAGAAATATACTAGATTTCAAGTAGTGATGCAAATTTATCAGAATATATTGTACATTAGCCAGCGCCAGATACGTGATGCAGACATTCGTCATACACATTATGAAATTGTGGCTTTTGCTTTACAACTCTGCCTCTTTTCTCAAATATCGGAGTATATCTTGTTTTGTTTCAAAACAAGAAACGAATGCATTGTTCTATCGAACACTGTTTTTCAATACAATAGCTTTGTCCAGAGTTTTATTCCATCTAAACTCGCAAGCAAACAGGCACTATCGCTGGATAGTGACATTGTTTCTTCCATATAAATCTGATGAAATATTTATATCACCTCTTTAAAATTGTACCATTATTTATGATGTGTAACAAATGTCAAATTATAATTTTCTTTCACGCCTCCACTTTCACCGTTTCCCTACACTAGAAAGACTCTGTAGCTGCGACAGGGTAGAAAATGTTCAATATCCTGTAATTTTACTTCACAGAGTAGGTAATTTCAGATACCCCGGGGTCTTACTGTGCTAGTCGATATTACTTAGTTTTATGTTAGAGTTGTCTTATCACTATTAGAGTGCGTTAGTGTGAAAATATCACACTGGGCTAGTGCTAGAAATATTGATGTTCTTTATTTTCGTGGGTTTTTTTTTGTTTTGTTTTTTTTTTTATGTTTTTTTTTGTATGGCTAGACAAGTGTGAAAATAATATTCAGTTCTAGATTGACTATAATTCGTCTAATTATGGCAATTTTGGGATGCATTTAGTTCTAAGATCATCATAGTCCCTCTAATTAAAGTAATTGTGGGATGCAATCAATTCTAGAATCTGCTTAATCCGTCTATTTACGGTAATTACGTGACGCATTCAGTTCTAGAATCAGCATAATCCATTTAATTACAGTAATTATGGGATGCATTCAGTACTAGAATCTTTTAATAATCCTTCAAATTACAGTAACTATGGGATGCATGGACTAAATATTTGCTTGGAGGGGGGGGGGTCTTCATTCAACATAGCTCAGCATAGTTCGAATTTAACGTTGTGAGATAGATACGTACTACTCTTCCTGAATCTACGAAATGGTAGGTATTTTGTAAGTCAGATGGCCAGATAGTCAGATAGTCATTGTCGCCCCTTGGAAGCAGACCGCAGTGGACAAAGGAGACCATTTTTATTTACCTCTGACGCGAATTTAATTCGTTGCAGTGTTGAAAATATTTTTCCAGTTTCAATTGTCAATTTAAATATTCATTGAGATTTCTTTTATTTTCGGACAACTTCTACTTTGTCAGTATGAAGAAGTTACCGTAATGTAACAGTACGATTTCTTTTCCATAACTGTCAAATTCAGATTCATATTTTACATGTAATTTAATTCCTTCATTTGCATGCCATATCCTGAAGAAATATTGCTATGAAAATAATTTTGATCAAGCATCATTGTTGTGTAATAACGGTGTACATTGTGGCGTGAAAATCCACGACAGAATGTTAACAGGTGTCCTCACTGGCCTGCCATACGCTCTCTCTTATCGCTACATATCTAGCGTTGTATGAGTGACGTAATATTTGTGCGAGTGAAGACAAGTTCAGGAGGAGATAGATGACTGCAAACAAAGAAATGATCGATATCAGATTTGGTATGTGGAGACTCGTAGGTAAGGAGTTCGATTTCATCAGAGAGTCCTTGATTTGTTTGCCAGGTAAGGGATCTTCAACATTTTTTATTTTGATTTTTTTAAAAATACAAATAATAAGGAAACAAAATCATGTGAGGCAAAAGTATGTTCGTACAGTAAATTGTTTTTTCCAATTAACAACAATAAGACGATTAAGGAGGGAGCGCGGTTGCTAGGTTGCTAGTTACCACACCACTAATATTTCTATCCAACACGTACTAGAGAAAATATGGCTCTTTTCTTATTTTTCTTTTTCTCGGGATGCAAAATACGAGAAGATATATCAAAGTCCAAAAAAGAACAGGAGATTTACTTTTCAAACGTCAAATTCATGATTTGAGAAAGGATGCTTCATGTTTACCAAACTGTTGAAAAAAGAAAACCGTTTTGGAACCAGGGGATATCACGTTGAACGACAAGTATGTGAATTTACTAATGAAATGACCAGTGCATGACAAGGAACATGTTTAAGATGTTTTTTCCAATGCGCTTTCTACTTTATTTGTGTGCTTTCGGATGACACCATGTATATGGTTAAAAAAGGATCAAAGAGTGATTCTTTGTTAAAGTTATACACGGTGTATAAACTTCCACATTCGTCAGAATATATGGTAAAATTTCATATCTCAAGACCAAGACAGTGGGCAATAGTTCTTTCCCATATCGCTTAATAATATTCGAGATTTTCAAATCATGTACGGTCTTACATAACTAGGCATCTTAACAGTTCCTTCAAAGATATTCAAAACAAAAACTTAGACTGTGCTGTGTGTGTGTTATTTTTAAATGTCTGAAGTAGATGAAAAAAGTTTGAGAAATATACCGTTCCGTACTACAAAATATCCATGTACACGGGACTTCACCTATATTTATTAGTTGCCGCTTTACAGGGCCCTTAATGAGCATGTTTAAAATAACACTGTTTCTAATGAGCATGTTTAAAATAACACTGTAGGTCGCGGGTTCGAACCCCGGCTGAGCCAATACCAAAGACATAAAAATGGTACTAACAGTTGCCTCGCTAGGTTAGCGTTAGGACTGGTCGGCCTGGTGTCAGGATAACGTGACTGAGTGGACATCATGCTACATGTCTGCGACATGATGCCCCTGTGCTAGACATCACTATCAACTGCCACACTGCAGACATTGTGGCGATATGAAGGAAAAATTGTTAAAGCTACGTTAAAAATTCAAATCACACACACACACACACATACACACACATCCAGCTAAACTACCTTTGTTCATCCTTCCAACCCAGTATCTCCGTCTTCCAATAAATAAAGAAGAAAAGAGTTACCTATTCAAGCTAAAATTTTCTTCTCCAAATTCAAGTTATAAAATAGTTCATCAAATTAAAACAGAGCTACGAAAACAAAGCAGTATTAATTCAAGATGTCTCGAACTCGTTTATCACAGAGGTCAAATGTTGCGTTTAAGAATCATGCATTCAGTGGTGTTTATCTCACACTTTCGTACTTTAATCCAGATTAATCATGAAAGTGTTTCATTGCGAAGTTTTCTGACTTTATTTGTATAACTATTATTATTATTATTATTATTATTATTATTATTAATCATCATCATCATCATCATCATGGTTTCAATCAAATGGCTGAATGCTTGATATTATAAAATAATTTCAAAACCAAGAATTTTTAAATTATAATATCTGATATCCTGAATTAAGTAATACGTAGATATTTTCAAAATTAAATAAAGATCAGATTACTGAGAGCACAGGATCAATTGACCGATTTGAAAACTTCATTTAGCATATGATCTCAAATATTTTATTGGATTTCTTTCCTTTATTTATTTTAAAAACTTTCCCCATAAAATTGTAATGGTACTTTCTCTTTTCAAAGAAAATTAATAAGAAAATTATTCTTTAGATAATGAAAAGATAATGAATATTACTGTTTCTAACATATATACACCTTGTCAGCATTATGTAGAATTATTTGTAAATATTTATATGTGGTAATGTAACATTCAAATTTACGGCAATTTTAAAAAGAAGGAAAGGAAATCAAGTTTGAAAAGAAAAAGATTTATGGCCCCAAAAATCAACTTTGGTCTTTAATAGCAAATATACTGGGAATATCATTAAAATAAAAATGGAATTTGGTATTTTAGGAGTACATTGATGTAGAATTTGAGTTAATCAAATCGTGATATTGGCCGACTATTTCTAATCAGGAAATAGCTGACTAATGAAGATCATTTGGGAAAGATTTTAAAATAAATAAAGGAAAGAAATAGGAAAGATCCGATACTCTCAGTAAGCTGAAGATCATGAAGCAGATTGTAAGATACACCCATCTTTTGATTTTACAATACAACGTGACTACAAGACTTACACAAGTCGACTTATTGTCTGGGCGCCTATCCTGTCTGCTGATCCTGATAGATGTCAGTATTTACATAACTGTCTTTGTATAAGTACAGTGGGTTGGCCAGATAAGGTTTTGTCCAACTGGGGGGGGGGGGCACCTTAACAATTTGGGCTATGTAACCTGCAAAACTTCAGATCTATAACTACGATATATTTCGTTCCATTTTCATCACTCTTGTGTAATTTACTGAAATATTTACTATTAATAACTATGATCCTTTTCATGTATGTATGTATGTATGTATGTATGTATGTATGTGTGTGTGTGTATGTATGTATGTATGTATGTATGTGTGTATGTATGTATGTAACACACACACACACACACACACACACACACACACACACACACACATATATATATATATATATATATATATATATATATATATATATATATATATATATATATATAAGATTTACATTCATAATTGCCAGCCGATACCAGAGAGTTATTCGATACTGGGTTTACTTACTGCGTATACCTTAGAAATCATAGAACAGATTTGTCAGTTGGATGTGATGTGATGTGATTATGATTTTTAACGTAGCTTTAACAATTTTTCAGTCATATCGCTACGATGTCTGCAGTGTGGCAGTTTATAGTGATGTCTAGCACTGGGGCATCATGCCGCAGACGTGTAGCATGATGTCCCACCCAGTCACATTATCCTGACACCAGGCCGACCAATCCTAACACTAACCTCTTAATGCTGAGCGCCAAGCGAGGCAGCTGTTAGTACCATTTTTGTAAGTCTTTGGTATGACTCGACCGGGGATCGAACCCACGACCTCCCGCATCCGAGGCGGACGCTCTAACCACTAGGCCACCGGAGCGGTCGATTTGTCAGTTGGTAGCGGGAGATCATTTGTTACAGAAAGGAGATTTGCTGGTGCTTTAAATATGTCTGGCTATCGTTTAATCATTCTTTATTGGGTGTGCACAAGAATGATTGATTAAGTTTAAACTGGGGCGAAGAGAAAGATTAGAAAACATTATAAAGTATTCGAGCCACTCTGACTTTCAAGACTGAGGAAAAATCAATCCCTTTCCAAAAGATATTACAGGGTCCAAGTTTTGCATAAATATCAGACACTGCGTGGTTACACTGGAATGCAAGTAATGCTTTTCACTTGGATTAAACCTGTTCAGATAAGGAAACAAATCAGTCCTGTCCAAACATCGGATTCAGATGAAATCCGAGGACACAATTAAATAATTCATTTTGGCATCTTAAATCCAGCACAGTTTTGTTTGCGTATCAGGGATGGATTAAAGTTATTGGATCGAATTGGTCCAGAAGGGATCAAGTGTCAACAGGATTGTCGAAGAAAAAAAAATTTCTTTTAAAAATTGCGTATGCCATTAATGTTGATGGTATCTGACCAAAAGCCTTCTTCATTATCAAATTAAACTGATGGCAAATGTTTATTGAAACAATTAGGTCCTCTAAATATTTTGCCGCGTGGTAAATCTGCATCTGGAACAAATATTGCAGTCTCTCAACTATTAAATCTGAAACGTGCAAACGGGGGTCTTTCTTTGAGTGAGTGCTGAGAGTAACATACATGTTATAGACTCTGACTGATAGGTGCGTGTGTTTGGAGAGGGGTGGGGGAGAATTTGCGTCTATTTGTCTTTGCGTTTTTCAAGGAAGAGAGCGATTTTTATCAAAAAAGTTAGGCCTCCAGTTGATGATACAATACCACTATTAACAAACGGTACTTTTACGGTCAATTTAGTACTATTGCAAACAAATAAACGAATTTTGCCGATTTGCACGAGTTTTATAAAACTACTCCCCATCATCATGTAATATTCAGATTTAAAACGGGGACTGGAAACTGAACTACATTTTATACAAACGTAGCCGATCTAGGGCCAGTCATGTGCAGTGTGCTATTGATTTCCAAGATAGATTTTGATTTCACTAATTTGTAAATATCATATTCACTAATTATAGCGGCAAACAATTATACAAAATATATCGAATCACAAGCAACAATTAGTATAATGTTATGTTAAACAGCGTTTACAAATATTGTCAAGGAACACAACAAGCGCTCATGAATATGCAAGAAGTTCCCTTCTGGGGTTATTACCAATATAACTTCTAGCCTTTGCATCACATGGTGTGATTAACCAATAAAAACGCTTATTACACAAGTCCGGTACATAATTTTAATTATATTTTCGATATAATCTGGGCTTTAAATTTCAATGTCCCAAAGGGTTTACTTAAATGCCATAAATAGATTACGCCAATTCTCTTTCTCGTATAATGCCAATAAAAACGATATTGTATCATCTTATGTTAATAATAAAATATTGGAACAGTCTGGTATGTCATACGAAGGAGTTTATCTGGGCCCCCTTCAATAAATCCACTGTACCATCCTACGTTGCACTGGAAACTTAATTTGGGAACGAGCGATATTTAATGGTGGGAGTTTTCAGTCCCGAGAAGGCTAGTCAACGGTACATCGGCGCGAACACCTGTCGACCCAGTTGTTGCCAGTGACGGATTTTTTTTTTTGCCGTATTTGTGTCAATGGGATTGCCATAGTGTCTGGAGAGATATGGTCAGAATCAGTAACTGTACCGCCAAAGGGTAGGAAGGGCATGAGGACTGAGGTCGGTTCCCCCTGCCGGATATTGTTTCTCTTGTATTTTTTTTTGGGGGGGGAGGGGGTGTCTTTTCTGATTTGTTTATAATCAAAAAAATTATTAATATCTATGTATTTCAATTTTTTTTTTGTTCTTTTAAATATGTTTTAAGTGATATTTATCGCGAAGTATTATATAAATACTGATTTTTAAAACATTACGGTTCAAATGTTTACTGTTTTGTTAATTGCAAAACAAAATCTGGTTGTATCTAAGTAAATAAGCAAGTTGGTTGAATTCAATATTTAATAATAGCAGACCTATACATGCTTCCTGAAGTACAAGTGCCCTTCTTTTTCCATGGCTCTATACTCACGTATTTAAAGATGACAATTTGTTGAAAATTTTTTCTTGGTTTTGTGTTATTAATTCTTATACTAGTATTGACTCAATGTATACTTTATTATAACTGACTTTAGGATACAGATAACGTGTGATTCACATTTTAAAGTGCGTCCTACTGCACGTGTGTGTGTGTATGTGTGTATACATACATACATACATACATACATACATACATACATACATGCATATAATTCTATCACTTTATTTTACAAAATGATTCTTGCTTTCTACGACGAGATACTAAAAATGGCATATATCTTTCTTATGCTTACCACACAAGGAATTTGTTCATACTTACCTATATCCCCCTCCTCCCCAACCCCAATATCACCCTCCTTCCCATCCCCAATGTGGTACGACTTGTAGCATAATTATGTCACAAAATATACCGCATATAGATTCGAAGGCACCGTACAAACACAAAACACACCGATTCGAATTTGAATGACTTCCATTTATCTTTCTAATCTGGATAAATGACATCTTTGATAAGCTGAATGTTTGAATCTCAACTCATCTTTAAGAAACAGAATCATTATTTGTCTGGCTAGGAATTTGTTCATTTTTACCTATTTCCCCTCAGACCCACTTTCCAACACCCATGCATGAAACTTGCAGCAAAGTTTTTTTTCACAGTATACCGAATTCAGCATTGCAGACACAGTACAAGCACACATAGAGTAAAATTTGTATGACTGCCATTTATCTTGTAATGACCTCCTTTCACACATATTATCTCTTTATAGAAAACAAAATTCACTTGTAAAATAAAGCAATAAATGTAAAAGACAACTGGAATTTAGCTTTTTCATGTTTGACATTAGGCGAATATGTTCATTCTTATTTATACCCCTACCCCCAGTCTCCTTCTCCACAACTCCCATGCAATGAAACGTAAACCATGATTCTTTCACAATATATCGCAAACAACATGGATGACACAACGCATGCAAATGCAGAGTCAAATTGGTATGTCTGCAATTTATCTTTCTAATCTGGATTATACGACATCCTTGATGTAGCTGCATTCTTGAATCCTCACTCAGCGTTAAGGAGCAGATTCTTTACTAGGTTCGCCAAACGTCTGCGTTGCTCTTTTCAACATACACAGATCTACGTGTAGGTGCACGTGTTCAGTTGTTTTGCATTACTGGACAACAAACTCATGGCCAGGTGAAAGCTCGAATTCCAAAATGTATACTCTACATTGAGAGAGACAGACAGACATACAAACAGACAGACAGAATTTGTGTCTATTTTGGTTTACGTTTTTCAAGGAAGAGAGCGATTTTTATCAAAATCTGTAATGAAGCACCGCACCTTTTTCACCTCACCAACCCAATCAAAATAAGATGTACATGTTAATTGTTTCAATATGCGACAATAAATAAAAATATGTAAGTTTTATGTCCTATCAAGTATAGATCATTTATTCTAGAAAAGATTTTAAAATTTTTATCGTCTTAGTTTTTCAATATCACTTTGGCTGTGAGCATTATTTTGTTTTACGTTATAACTGTTCTTTTTGTCTGAAAATAGTTGAACTATTGAGTCAGATTGGTGTTAATTGATAATTGCCTCAAATGTTACCCTTTTATAGAGATCAGACAAGATTATCGTCCTTTTCTGTACATTGGTATTGACTTAATATGAATTATCCGGGGCCGCTCCGGTGGCCTATTGGTTAGAGCGTCCGCCTCGGATGCGAGAGGTCGCGGGTTCGAACCCCGGCAGAGTCATACTAAAGACTTACAAAAATTGTACTAACAGCTGCCTCGCTTGGCGCTCAGCATTAAGAGGTTAGTATTAAGACTGGTCGGCCTGGTGTCAGGACAATGTCAATGGGTGGGACATCATACTCATTGTCTGCGGCATGATGCTCCAGTGCTACACGTCACTATAAACTGCCACACTGAAGATATCGTAGCGATATGACTGAACAATTGTTAAAGCTACGTTAAAAATCCAAATCACACACACACACACACACACACACACACACACACACAAACACTTACACACACATGAATTATCTGGTGTTTGTTATGCTTTCTGTCCATTGAATTTTTGTGCTGCACAATCCATTATAATACTACTACTTTATTGTAATATAAATAATCTTTCAAAAGGTATTTTTAAATTATCGTGTGACAATACATTGATGTGAGTACTTCGATGTTTATATCAAAATTGGATAGTATAGACATGCCTAAAGACCATCTTAGCTATCACAGAGTGATGTTAGCAAGCGTCTAAAATGAGAAAAATTATAGTACACTCATTTAATAACTGTATTCGTCAAAGATAACAGCATGAAGCGAAACTGTGCTCTACTGTAAAATGCAAATAAAGGAGATCGAAAGAGGTGAACATTGGCCACATCTATGTTTGTATCTGAAATTATAAGTAGAAAAGAGGGAATGATAACAGCGAGACTGCTGATGCTAATTCGATTAGTGCCAATATTTTTGTTTAACTGGTTTGAGGTGGACGTTCGTTTTTTTTCTGCAGGGACCATAAAATCAAGTCCTGCAGTGAAATCAGTAAGCACTAAGCTATAAAGAGTCCAGTGTTTACCAATATAATATATTGTTATGACTCTTTGGACTTAAACTAAGTAACAGAAAAAGCGAACACCAACAAGTTTTCTAAATTTCAACAAATAATTTATTTTCCCTAGAATACAAAGTGATAATTTTAAAAGAACGTATAGCAATGTGAATTAAATCCCAAATAATCCTAAACATTCTTTCCAAGTCCAAATTTATCAAGTTCCAATTGAATTCAAGTGGTGTTCCATATAAATTCCAATATTGAATTTGTTCATGGGCCTGTAGTCTTGAATGTGCTAATGTGCCAAAGACATGGAATGTGGCGATATGTTAACAGTCTTTGATGTATTACAGTAATATAATTCAAAATGCCCCTGAATGAATTCGCTTTAATTCCAAATTAATAATTTAGTCCAAGAAGTATTAATGAGCACTTTGTAACTCCGGTGAATAATAAAAATTAATAAATCAAACCAAATTAGAAACTGAACTCAACAATCAGACTGATTCCGCTTGGGATGCTAAGGTAAGAATGAGTAATTTTTTCAAGTAAACAACATTGATATAAAAAGTTAGAAATAATAATAATAGAGACAGGATGTAAATCAGTCTCCTGTCTAAAACATTCAATGTTGTTAAGTTTAGGAATTTACAAGCTTGAAAAACTAATATCCTACATTTGGATAGAAGTAAACGTGATTACCTCCGTTAATAATGATCTGAATATTTAATCTATAATTATACAAAAATATTAGTTACGTATTATGTTGTTTGCAGCGTCCGCCTCGGATGCGAGAGGTCGCGGGTTCGAACCCCGGCCGAGCCATACCAAAGACTTTAAAAAATGGTACTAATAGCTGCCTCGCTAGGCGCTCAGCATTAAGAGGTTAGTGTTAGGACTGGTCGGTCTGGTGTCAGGATAATGTGGCTGGATGGGACATCATGCTATATGTCTTTGGCTTGATGCACCAGTGCTAGATATCACTATAAAATATCACAATGCAGACGTCGTAGCGATATGACCGGTTTTTTGGGGTTTTTTTTGGTTTTTTTTTTTTGGTTTGTTTTTTTTTTGGTTTTTTTTTTGTTTTGTTAAAGCTGCGTTAAAATCTAAATCACACACACACACATTCTCGAAACGTAGGAAAGCAAGATACAAATGACTCAATAATCTCTTACTCGAGACTAAAATATGTCCCATTGTTATAAACTACGACACTGACAACTACATGACCAGTTGCTGAAAACTAGTCACCGTTATCAATGTTCGTTGTAACCGAAGTTTGTCAAGCTATCAGTTTGTCCTAAAATTAATTAGCGGGTCCAAAATTGCAATGCTTTTTTTTGTACCATACAGCTATTAATTTCGGTCAGAGATGTATTTAGTATGAGACGTTATATGGCACGTATATATTGTTATATCGTTTAGTCAGAGATGTTAAATGGCACGTACATTGTCAGATCGTTTAGTCAGATATGTTGAATCGCATGTATCCTTCTAGGATTGGTTCACTCACTCGAAAAGGAAAGGAGTGCTGTTTCAAAATTATGTTTGTTAACTATAAGAGATGATATTGCCGTTTACATGGACTCGTCTCTTTCTAGCTATATCAGATTTCTTTTTCAGGAGCCAAGATTTGTATCATTTCAAAACATAGTCCTTTCTTTTCAAGAATATGAAATCAAAGACTTTTTTCTTTTTCTTTTAAAACAGTCTGCTCCATTTTGTATCACCCAAAACAGCTCTCAAGGCAACGGATGCTGAGTCCGTACTGCGTGTACCTTGGGTAACCTAATAGACAAGGTGACGTTAGGTTTATGTTTCAAAGTTTCAGCAGCAGACTGGGAAGATTTCTTTTATAGGATATAACTGGGCGGCAATGATGGATTAATAGCCAATAAACCATCGGTAATAGCCAGAAAGTCCTACAAAAAATGGTCCGACTTCTTTACGTTTTGTATGAAACCCGCTACTTTTTATAATCACAAATTATAGTCCCAACTTATTATTCTTGCAGTCTGAAATACGGAAAAGATAATTTTAATTTTATTAATGTCAGTTCTGGGCTAATTCATAGTCTAAAGAGTAGAGTGCGCACAAATCAAGCGAAGGTGATCTATGCTATATTCGATCGGCACGTGGAATATTGATGTTTTAAATTAACTTATATGACAAGTTCACGCGTGTAAAGCAATTAAGAACTGGCTATGATATGTAAGAATTCTGATTTAAATTTACAGAACAAAAATGACACGCGTTCAATATCTCCTCAGGGCTGTCGTGACTGGAAAAACTATCTGACTTAAGGGCGGTAATTGATGAACTCTCGATTCCACGTACCTCTCATTCAAACTTAGATATGTTGCAATTTTCAATGGACCACCGAACACAGTACGGCTGGCAAGATTTTCGTCCCAATTTAGTCGCAGCTACACACAAAACTTTGTCGGGGCTAATGCTCTGGCGCTGCGAAGCTATGTGACCGTCCATACATATTGTAAAACAATAGTCATATTTTCACAATTCTATCTTGTTTCTGTGTATATAGTTAACATTCGCATCACATATTATTCCAGGGACAATACATGGATTTATAGGCCCAGGTGATAGGTCATTTACATACATAATCAAGGAATGATGCTCTGTGCCGAGAAATGTGTTATGGCGTGACATGCGTGAGGTGTTGTTACTCCTTGCAAAAGCGCTTATTGTGGAGATCTACAGTTTTCATGCAAACCTGAACGATTATGAAGCTTGTTTTTTGCGTATGTGCGATTACGTCAGGACGAATATCTTGCCAGCCGTGACCGCTCCGTTGGCCTAGTAGTTAGAGCGTCCGCCTCGGATGCGGGAGGTCGCTGGTTCGAACCCCGGCCGAGTCATACCAAAGACTTATAAAAATGGTACAAACAGCTGCCTCGCTTGGCGCACAGCAATAAGTAGTTATTGTTAGGACTGGTCGGTCTGGTATCAAGATAATGTGACTGGTTGGGACATGATGCTACATGTCTGCTACATGTCTGCGGCATGATGCCCCAGTGCTAGATATCAGTACAAACTGCCACAATGCAGACATCATAGCGGTGTGACTGAAAAATTGTTAAAGCTAAGTTAAAAATCCAAATCACACACAAACACACACACACACACACACACACACACACACACTTGCCAGCCATACTGTTCTCAGTGGTCCATTAACCAAACAACGTCATTACCTCCTAATGCTGTACAATTGGACAAGTGCTTGCGTTTTTTGCTTGACAAACATGCCCAGCAACCAAGTGCAGAGTATCAATTCAAAAGTTTTCTCCATGGCATAGTAGTGTAAGGGACCAGCTTCGCACCGCTGAAAGAGAGCGCCGCAAGGCAGAGAGGATTTGGCTTTCCACCAGCATCGCTATTCATAAGCAGATCTTTCAAGCCAGTAAGAAGAATGCTACATAGTTCATGCAGCAAAAGCAACCTACTACAATTCTAAGATCACTGAAAGTTCCAGCTGCAAAGAACTCTTCGAGATTACGAACAAACTAATGTCAAGGACGTCAGAACACCACTTCAACGACCTTCTCTCTGGTCAGCCTTCCGAACCTGTTTGCAAATTTCTTCCGCGATAAATTTCAATCCATTAGATATAAGCTTTACAACACAATTTAACTGACTCATCGTCACCATATAGTTGTATTACAGAATATACACGGCAACCTTTAACTGCATTTGAAACTGTCTCTATGGATTTTGTACATACAATTGTGCTGAAGAGCGCCCCAAAAGTCACGTGAACTAGATCCGAGTCTGACATCACTACTGCTTGAGTGCTTCGATTCAGTATTGCCTTCGCTAACTGATGTTATCAATACTTTCCTCTCAATTCATTATTCAAAACTGTCACTGTAAAACCTCTGTTGAAGAAACCGACATTTGACCCGAACGATTTAAAGAACTACCGCCCTGTTTCTAATCTCTCATTCATTTAAAAAATCCTCAAAAAAGTTTTTCTATCCCAATTTGCATCTCATCTGAATTCGAACAGTCATTTTAGCAATGTACTGTCTGCATATTGTCCTCGCCGTTGTGTTGAAGCTGCACTTCTGAGAGTAGTTAACGACCTTCTGTCTGCTTTGGATAGTGGAAAGATTGCACAGAGAGAGAGAGAGAGAGAGAGAGAGAGAGAGAGAGAGAGAGAGAGATATTATATGGTGTGTGTGTGTGTGTGTGTGTGTGTGTTGACCGTTAATTTCTTTACTGATCTTCCTACTCTAAATTGTTGCAACTTTGACATCATTGCGATTTTATTAAAAGAAAAGAAATGATTTGCTCTCTACCGACCCATCTCGTAAATAGGTTATTTGCCTTTGACGTATCATCATACGAACATACCTGACAAAAAAGGAAACAAATATATGTATAGCTTGTTCGTTTCTCACAAATTTTCCATAACAGACGTTTAATACATTGCTTTTTAAGGTATTTCGATAGAATCTAAAGTAATCATGATAATATTAGTATACAGTATATTACTAAGATATGGTATCAGAATCCAAGTAATAAACCGAAAAGCATTACTTATTTCTCTCTATTTTTCTTTCCGTTAAATATAAGTGTGTTCGTTTCTTTTTCGGTTGGGTATATTATGACTGCATTAAGCAGTTTCATCATGTAGACTTTTATTATATCGATGTGCGTCCGAGCTTCGAGGATTTAGCCTGGGTCCACAGAGGTGTAAAGCAAGCGTTTTGTTGCTCTACTCTTACACAAATGCTATGTAATAGCAAGCCTTTCTTCGAGGATTATTATCTATACCCTCGAAGTCGTTGGATACTGGTTTCATTTCTATCAGGCCCGGCCCTAGGGCAAGGCGAACGAGGCAACCGCCTTGGGCCCAGCGCTTCTCCGCAATGCAATTTTTTTGTTTGGGGCCCCGCTCTCATCGCTTGCTGCTTAGGGCCGGGATTGATTTATACGGTGTATCTTGGCGATTAGCAAATAAATCTAGCAGCTGTCTTGTGGAGATCTTTTACTGCTTGTAATGGGCTTTGATGTTGTCTCAGATGTGTTTTACTGATACTTAATCATTCTTTAATGTTTGTACTAATGATACGATTTAAGTTGCATTATTGGAACATGTTAGAATACTACATATTATCTTCAAAAAATGAAACGCATAATCACAGCCCTGAGAGAATTCATATATACATAGTAACAAATATCCCCGTAATTTAACATGTGTACTAACCATTGCTTGGTTATACTGTCTTGCTGTGTAAAGCTTTTTGATTTAATTTGGGCTGGATGACAAGTAGACAGTCATATTCAAACAGTAGATGGAAAGCAGAAGATAAAATGAAAAAAAAATCGATTTCCTTATCTTTTAGATGCAGTATAATTGTGTTTGCTTAGTAGAGACGGTTTAGAATTGTGGTATGGGAGACAGTCAAGAAGATGTCTGGAGTAAACGGATCAATATTAAAACGACAGAAAATTTAAAATCTGTTAACGTAGGTGTATGACGCATACCATTTATGAGAATAATCTTCGGCAGAAGAACATTTCGCGGAAAAGGCGGGGAGTGGCCTATTTATATTGAAATAAGGTCTTATTAATATTCGGATACCAAGCCATTTAAAAATGTTATAAGCCTCTTTAAAATACTGAAATCTCTAACTTTGTGATAAAAAGATAAAGGCTGTACGTTTTATGTGTTTGTATATGCGAGACGGATTCATAATTTTCCTGTTAATTAGTCTTGCTCGACGTATTATTTTTGATTATTCATATTTTCACTTCCGACGTTCAGTCCCTGAGCCTTGTAAACGAGTTTAACAAGTTATGTCCTTTATGTTCCAATAGTATGAGATATTTCATGTTTGAATCTAAGTGATATGAATTTTATTTAAATGAGTAAAATCTGTTTTGGAGGATATAATCAAGGATAATTGCAAGGCTTGCTTATAGAACAACGTGAAATAACAACATGTGTTTATAGAACAATATGAAATAACAAGGTATACTTCTAGAACAATGTGAAATAACAAGGTATGCTTATGTAACAATGTGAAATAAAAAGGTATGCTTATGTAAAAATGTGAAATAACAAGGTATGCTTCTAGAACAATGTGAAATAACAAGGTAAGCTTATAGAACAATGTGAAACAACAAGGAATGCTTATAGAACAATGTGAAATAGTGGCTCACCCTTGTAGTCAGTCTTAAACCCCATTGGAACAAAAGTATGAGTATATGTACATGGTATCAGTAAAATATAGGTATAGTCTATATTTGAACAACTAGTGGTATATCAAAGATAAAGCATTATCATATAAAACAAATATTCAAACATTAAGATATAAGCTATTTTACGCATTTAAATAAAATTTGTATCCTTTAGATTCAAACATGAAATATCTCATGGAACATAAAGGTCATAATTAATTTATTAAATTCGTTTATAAATCTCATTGAATGTCAGAAATGAAAATATGAATAATCAAAACTAATGCGTAGAGGAAAAATAATTAACAGGAAAATTATGAATTCCCCTCGCACGCACGCACACGTCTAACAATTTATTTAAGTATCCAAGAGTCTGGTTTAAGAAATTTAATTTTCTGTAATATATTACTCCCACACACCGAAACTTTGGGCGTGTCCCATAACTCTGTAAGTTTTTATCGCACAGAGTGACATATCTCAGGTGTGGTTTCCTCCGTGATTCATGTTATAGGTACATTCTTTTACAACTATGTGGAGCAGAAAACAGTGAGTCAAGTTTTAGGACTGCTCTTTATCTTTCTCAGCTAGATGTTTTCATCTCTGATGATGTCGCATTTTTGTATTTATTCTCAGTGTGCAGGAGCAGACTAATCTATCGATCCACAAAAATATTATTACAACATGTACCAGCTTGTATGTGGAGTAGTTGAAAGTGTTTAGTGGCAATGACATTATCTGACCTATTTGAACGTAAGATGAGAGGGCGTTATGAACAAGTTTATTCTACAGACCAAGGATAATGAAATGTCTACCAGTATGTTTATAAATTCGAATTTATTGTAAACAAGGACAATACAAATACTGACGGTTATCGAAAAAAAAAAAATAGAAATACAAGATCGGTGAAATTACTGTTTTAGGAATAGTTTCATATTGTTGTAAGATATAAAGATTTTGTATATTTCTACAGGAAAAGCACACGAAAGAAAAATAAATTCATTGGCATTTTTAGATCTTCTTTTAACAATCAAGATAGTGTTTTTCAATGATAATCATATAACTTGATAATGAAGAACCCATATTGCAGTAATAAGTTTACAACCAGTTCATACGGATAGTTTAGTTTGGTTTAGAGATGATTTATTAGGTAGAATAATTTATCCCCATAATCTTCTAGTTCTCAAGAATTTTAGTCCCTATCAAAAAGTAAATCTGTGTTTGCTGGTTCTAAATATTATGGGATAGGCCTATTTGGATTGGTCTAATCTCGAATTCCTATTTACCTTACACGTAATTTTTGACCGTACACAACATTGAAAATTGAAAATATTTATACTGGCATCTTTGTTTCATTTCATATGTTATTATCTTTCTTTGAGGTTATTACCAAATACCGTCACCTTTCAGAGCTTCATTATGTTACTTGCCAATATTAGAACAAATTTTCAACAAGACAAATGTATAGACAGCTGTAGACAATTCGTTTTGTGCCACTATAAGCGTAAAGATATTGGCTAAGGAGAAGGGGGGAGGCTGAACAGTGTGATCGTCTCCATTTTTCGGAAGCATATATTTGTAAATCAATGAGTTTGATTTGATGATATAAGATGAAAACTAATGCAGAATAGTTTCCTCTACGACGTGTCAGACTGGACAGACGTACAATAGATTCCTGTACCAAATTTCCGATTTGGCGAAGACAAATCAAGTGTTTGTTGGGCATTGCGCAAACTGTTGATAAAGCTGCATTATACACATAATTTCTTTAGGGAAAAGGAACATGGTTAGGACGATGTCGGGAATTTATATCACAAATGATAGGGTCAGCTTGGATTTTGATGGGGGGGGTGTTTGTTTGTTTGCAATGCTTATTTGTTTGTTTGTTTGTTTTGGGGGTTTTTTGTGGGGAGGTTGTTGTTTTTGTTGGGAGAAGAGGGTAGAGTTATACAAGGGTAAAGTGGAGTCTACTTTAGATTTCTATGAATCGGCGTTCTGATAGTTCATTCCATGTCTCAAAAAGTAAAACAAAGCATTGCTGGAATTTCATTTTATGTCAAATGTCAGTCTCAAGTCTCGCTGCAGATCAATGCCGTTTTTCTTTGTATTCATACCTTTCTTAACCAATCGATACAAGCTGTCTAACCTCCTCGTTCCTCATTTTGCAGATAAACTCCAGGTGTTATGCAAATATCTTCTTTGCTTACTTCATTCATACTGACAACTTAGCATGACGAGATAGAATAGATGAATTTAACAGACAGAGGGAAATTCAACTGGAATGGAAAGGAGTTGTACAATTATACTCATTCTTATCAGCACTTCCATGTATGGTAGGTAATATTTACATCTGTAAACAAACAGATAACAAGACCAATATTTCTTATGTGATTTCTAATTTTGCGGTGTCCTCGTTGCTTAAACAGCATAGTAACCTCACACGCGCACGCTAGGGCGATGTAAGGTTCTACAGGCTTGCCTGACGGTTAAGTCCAAGGAACTGATGTCACTCTACCTATGACGTCATAGCTTGGTTGAATTCAGAGACTTGGACCAACGACAACGTTGATATAATTCAGAAGTTTTTCTCACTTGCACTAATAATTTAATGGATTTTTGTGCTATAGTTTATTTTTATTTTGTTCTGATTTGTGTTGTCGAGTTACCTTTGAAAATCTCAGTAGTAGACATAGACGATGTTATGAGCGCAATAGAATGGTTGCAAATTAGAACACGTGCATTTTGCATGTTTGCCCCGTTATG
>JAECUM010026869.1:0-13781 GCA_016617855.1 Megalonaias nervosa | reverse complement strand
GTAAGAGAGTGGAAAACGTTGAGTATATGGAAGATTTAACATGTCACAAATTCATGTGTTTGGTAGCAGAAGGATTAGCATAAATGAACAGAAGAACAAATGAACTTGAACACAATAGCTGCCATTATGCTTGTGCATTATAGTAGGTCAACGGACTCTCTTTGCTTTTAACTACCATTTATATTTTTCACATCTCTTTCATTCCTCGTGTTCCGAAGGAGAGCCAAGGCGATAATTGATTTAAGATGTACCAGTGAAATGTAAATAACTATATTTATTCCAAGATGTTTGCATTTGCTTTACCATGTCATTCTTGATGGTTGTGCTTTTTTATTTCATTTCTGGCTCATGTGCATTTATATTGTCTGTTTTTCTTAAAATTTTCGTTATCTAGGCATTTTGTACCCCTTACCCATATATTTCTATACCTTCACGCATACATATAAATGCGAACACAAAATGTTAAACCAAAATGTTAGAATGGTACTTTTGTTTTGGGAAAAAATTTCTACCAAAATGAAATAACATTTTAAGGTAGAGTGATAAAATCGAAACTGAACTCTAAATTGCCTTACCTAGCAGATAATGTTTCGATATATAATGCAGAGTTTATACTGATTCAATATAATAATGGCAATAACCAGATAAAGCATTATTATTTCCAGCGATATTTGTTAGGCGGACTATGGTAATGTATCATAACAACATTCGCTACTGTATGTGGGAAATAAACATGAAAGCCAATATTCGATGGTACGGAGATTTTATGCGAAATTAACATTATTTTCGATTAATTATTACATTTCGTGCAGGACACTATAGGGCCCTATGGAAATGTAGCATTACTGATGTCACTAAAATCCGCTGTGGGAATTTTAACGGGAGAGATAGATAACCAAATATACGTCTAAACACAGAGAGAAACCACGCACAAGTTCACTAATATTATCATGCGTGCTCAGTGCACTTTTCAATATCACAACATGGATACATTATTAGAAGTTATATAGCTGTATTAATGTTGAAGTGTGGCATTATGTTATGTTATTGTTAGAGAGAGAGAGAGAGAAAGAGAGAGAGAGGAGGGGCAAGGTCACAGTCTGACAGACCAATACGAATTTTGTTCACCGATAGCTATTGCAATGGTCCAGTCACTAATAAACACTGACTAGCCCAATTCCTTCCGCCCAATACTTGTCTGTGATTGCCCATCACCTATTTGAACAGGAAAATATCTTCTGACGAACGAACACACTTTCAGATGTACTAATATCTATTCATGACCAGTGCCTATTATGCGTCACCTATACCTATTTAATTGACTAATGCATATAATGCCGGACCATTGCTTATTTTTAATGACGATATTCTGGTTAACCGATATTTCTTGTGAGTATACTACATCTACTTGTTATTTAATATCACCTAATCTAATTTACCAACATTTAGCCTCACTGATCAACATCTACTCGGTCTATATCCTACTTACTCGAGCTGATGGATGTCCATTCTGATTGAAGAATATCAATTCTGAGTGATCAACACCTGTTCTATCTGACCGGTGTTTATTTTGATTGGCCAAGGTACATTTTGACAGTATAGTGGTATATAAATACGCAGTTCGCCAATATGTCGCAATCGTTTTACGTGATATTAGAACTTCTGAAAATAAGGTGTATAAGTGACGTCTTGTTTCCGTCTTTATCAGTTGTTTGGAAAGCATAATGAAAATTTCCATCCTGCTTCAGAGCTCACGACATGCCGGCAATTTTAAAACAATTTTGTGGCAGGAAATGGTGTTGATATTTTCATGTGTTTTATGTGATAAATTTGCCCACATTAAATATATGTTTCAAAACACGTCTTTTATACATTAGCATAGGTGCTAGTATATCTTTTAAGTGAACGTCATGTGTCGACTTTGTAGATATACCTTCTGGGACAACTTATATTAATAAAGAATAGTGGCATGATCAGAGTGTTTTACACAAATGTGCCAAAGTCTATAACTGCAAAATGTCCCTCAGAGGGATGTATGCGTCTTTCCTCTAAGCCCTACGCATGTGCGAGAAAACTGGACTATGTGAGAAAGGCAGGTGAAATACGAATATTCAACAGAAGTTCTCTTATTGGCACAGAAGACGAAGTCATAGTATTATGATGTAATCAGCGAACAACATTAGATCTGGTGCAAGTGGTATGCGGATTGAAAGAATATATTTTGATGGTTTGCAAAAATAATCCTTGTTAATAATAGTTTTGATCTAATATACACCTTTATGCTCATTTCATGATGTATTTGTTCTTAGAAAATACAGTGCATTTCTAAAACTAAATCCATATTGATCACGTCATCTTTTTTCCTCGGGCCACTTGATACAATATATTGATTTGACAACAGTCAGCCATATGATGTCTGATCGGTACACCTCGTCCCGTTATTAGAATTAGTGCACTGGTAACTTACTAAATTCTTTTCTGTGTACATTTTTGCAATATTCCACAGCAGTGCATTAGCCGAATTATATGAACTCTCTTTGCCACGGTTCACATTAAATAGGCCTACCAAACTTTGTCATTTTAAAAAGAGATTCAATAAAACTGATTTCAAGGACACACCTTGTTTAGGACTTAGTTATGTTCTTATAGAGAAATATTGTTCCATCATCACATTCAAGCTTAAAAATTCATTTGTGAAATTCTACATGTTTCGAGGACACAACTTCCTCATGTTTAAAGCTCCAATAAAACTATTTGTAGATACTTTAATTTGTATTTGTTTAGGCGGATAAAAAACCGGAAAAAAACAGACAGCATTCCGGTGACATTGAACTGTGCCTGCTTATCATATTATATGCCCACTGAATTGCACGACCTAAGGAGGCATATGGACAGCTTACCAGTTGAAGAGTACCAGACCTGTGGAAAACAGGTTACCACAGTCATCTCATAACAGAGATAAGTTTATCCTTTGTATAGTCCAGATAGAAGGAGGAGCAAATATCTGCACGTAGAATAACTAGTGGTTAGGAGCAACATTGTATATTTTAAGAGGAAGCAGGACAGGACTAGTACGCGTGAATCTCGCCAAAGTTTGAAGATGAGCATGCAGTGTCAGATCTGGTACGCGGATTGCAGTTTGGTCACTTAATGCGTTTCACGAAAAGCAGAATGTTTATTGTACCAGGTAAATGTCAAACGTCAACAAGAAAGAGAGCATAATAGAACTAGGGTAATATCTAACGTATGACGGTCTCAGTTGTTTTCATCTGAAACAAATGATATAAAAACTTAAAATCGATGAAGGTTCTTAGAGTCAGTAGAGCTTAGGAACAAGGTGTTGATACCAGAGATACGATAAAGCTATTGCAATACCTATTAGCTTTGATTGCTAGGTTTTGAGCCCAGAAGCAGCCAGAGCTGTCCAGAGCTCAGATGAAAATCTGATGAAGACAAACCTGAACAACGTTCGCAACCAGCCAAAGATATTAGGAACTTGTTCTGTATGGCCTACCCCACGGCACATACATAGGCTCGGGAACATCTCAATCGTGTCTATTTCGTACATGCCTTAAATAATAACGAATTAGAATAAAATATTTAGCAAGGAAAACCCAGAATGTTGGCGATATTCGACAAGTAGTGTTACAAACTTCAAAAGTGCTGCAGATGTTACGTGCCCCGCATAGTGGCCTCAGAAGAATCGGAAAGTAAAGCCTGCAATTGTTTATGTTGATGGGAAGATCTGCATTAGTGTCATACATGGCAACTTAAATAATGGGAGAAATATTTAATGGGCACTTCGAAAGGACTTATGATCGAATGCCCACATAATTGCTTTGAATTAATAAACATTTCTTCCTTTAAGCTGTTGTATGTTGAAATCAGCTGGGATGGTCTTCAACGATACATGCCATGTTTGTAGCAATTCCTGTCAATCATTTAGTTTGTAGTGTTTCAACTGCTAGAAATGTGGGATCTACAAAGACGTCTGCAGGAGGCAACCGGTCGGTCCCATACGCTGGAGGATGGATCAAGATAAATTGAAATAAGAAAAGTAAATACTTCAAATGGTGTATGCAGTGGAATTTGGTTAGACTATGATACAAAAGGCCCCTCAGATGTTAAGGTCCCCATTTGATTTTTACCTATAGGATGTTTTAGCTTTGCCACATTTTAACGAGTTTGATTTTGTTTCCAAAACAGAGACAAGGATACCAAATCGAGCAAATTCAATCCCAAGATTTTGTGTTTGTAAAGGTATTGCAGAGCAAATAAGTGTTACTTAACATAATTCATGCAAGTAAAGAAACTGCTGAAACTATAAGCAAGTGACCTAAATGAAACCAAACTGTTGCAATGGTATGAAAATCTATAAAAGGTATATATTTTTTTCTGCCTTAAACAGTTGTTGCTAGAACTGAAAAATGGGCATTAATTGGACGTTGCTTTAACGGCCGGAAACTTAATTCAGGATACATACTAATTAAAACAAATGTGTTTGCCAAAAAGGTTTCAATCTATGTAAACAATTTAAAAACGTATTGCATGAAATTTTAGTCAGCTTTTTTCCATAGGAATAAAATAAATTTGTCTACTTGAAGTGATTTTACTCAAAATATAATTGCAAATATTTTCTCCAAAGGTCATTTCAAAATCTGGTGTAAAATCTGCAAAGAAACACAAAAAGCATTCAATTGCTTAATTGACCAGAACATTGTATTATTTATATGCATATTAATGCAACTAAACATTCTGCATTCTATTTGTCTTCTCCGATAATGTTTGCATCAATAACTGTTTACTCAGAAAGGCATACGTCCTACAGTTCAAATATACACAATTTGTTTTAAGAAAAAATCACAAGCTAAACTGGTCTTCTGACCCACCCAATGTACCTAGATAGAAACTATGATCTGGTTGGCACCAAGGCTTTTCTGTTTGTCTGCTGGCTTGATTTTTAAGCGATCTTTCTTACAAGAAAGTACTTTGAACAGACAAAGAGCACAAAATCCAACACTTTTATCACAGTTATCATGACTGCATTAAAGAGTCTAAAGCAGTGACCTATTTTGAGATAACAGTCAGCAACCATCAGAAAGTGCATATATCACCAGTTGTGGTTGCTACTTGCTGCTCGTACAACATTTCAACACACCTACGGAATTGAATAAATAAATTGGATCAACTTTAAAGAGCAATTAACCCATTATGATCATTGGGCAGTTTTAAAAAGTCTTTAAATTTCCCTTCAAGATGAATTTGGATTTCTAACCTAACATTCAGCGATGAATCGACACTGAAATTACGGCAATAGAGGCTAGGTTTCTGATAATTAAAGTATTTGTTGGAGTGATAACATACATACAGTTACTTTCCATATTTATATATTTGAAAATAAAGCCTTTATTGCACTTTTCAAAATAGAAAAAATATTCTAGCGTATACTTTTCATAAGTTATAGTTGATTACGTTGTGTAGATGTCAAATAAGAGAGAAAGACAGCTGGAAGCTGGTATATTGAACAGCGCGAGTATCAAGATGCCCAATTTAGTTAATTGATTGTAAATTGCATTTTCAGAACTTCCTATGTTACACTTTGCCAATAAAGTGGAATCTAAGTGCATTTCCCAGGCACTCAGTCAGACAAACAACCAAGGTTTGATTGATAAGGTATGGAATCTGTGAATATGGCATAGTGTAGGATGCACAATTGTGGATTCATACCTATTTCTAAACCAATAAAATAAATATCAATTAAATCCAAGCCAATCTCACGTAATAATGTAACATCCAGCATATGTAAAGCAACCCAAACTAGTGAATTCCTAACGTAGAAATATGAGTATGAGAGACTACGGCTTCAATTCTCTTTACTGAAAATTGCATTCCTAATGGGAAAGTTACATATTCTGCGAGTCATAACTTTTAATCTAAGATAAAAGCAACGAATCCATAAAAGCAAATAATCCATCCACCCCAAAGAACTAAAGTAAAGTACACAAATGAACAACGATTATGTCTCTAAAAATGTTCACGAAAATAGATTAATCAAGTGTGGTAAGTTTTGTCAACAACTGTGCAGCCCAAATGTAATAGTTTTAAACATTTATCTTTTTACTGAATATCTCATTTATTGATAATATGGAACCTATTTTGTAATAGAAGGGTGAATTTGCCTGTCCAAATGGTGTTCTAGTTCTAGAGCAGATGCGGCAGAATCCTTTATTTGCTAGATCGACACATTGCCAACTCATCTACTGTGTATTCCCTGACGATGCCAAAGAAGAAAGCATGAAAGTTAAGACGTATTTGAAATATTGTGGAAACCCAAGGATGGTGAGGAAGGTCATTCCTACATACACGATATCCTTAGAAGGGGTTAGTTCTGAGTTTTTTTTTGGTTAGGAATGAATCTTTGCTAGATCACTGTGAACCAACAGAAGGATCTCTTTGAAGCAATTGTGCATCAACCAGTCACTTCATTGTGAGGGAGAAACTTGCGATGTCAAGGTACTTATACTGAGTGTCAAAGGAGACTACCCGGGCCATACAGCATTCGACTTACGCCGTAGATTACACCTTGAAAGGTCCCTCCTAAAGAAAGGTCTTTAAGGCGGAAAGATCGACGAGAAGTCAAAAACATGTTTCTTGTAGACCACCAATATCCAGGAGTAGAAAGGGAGAGACTAGTTAGTTGGCACCCTCTTGACTGCACACTTCTGTCGACAGGTGTGCTCTTCCTCCCTTAATTAAACCAGTTTGGACTGCTGAAAAAGAATTGGGTTAATTCAATGAGAAGAATATTCCTGGACACGAAATCGATAACTCTTATTTCGTATCTTCCATTATGACTGACTAAATGTCAGACAAGTGCGATAGCCGATCACCAAGGTTGATCTAAGAAGCATGTTTACATGATAGGAGACGGTTGGTTTCTCTAAGGGCTTCCCGCCTCTTGTCGAGTCCAGGAATGCGATAAGGACACTTGGAGACATCTTTCAAAATGTGCTGCATTCTTTTAAATAACCTAGAGGAAAGCTCAAATGGGTGGCCAGGATGTAGACACTTCATGTCCAGAAGCAGTAATGAATCTGGGTCACAGGTCCTGGAGTGACACTGAGGTAATGACAGTTCAGAACATGGTCTCCACCTCCAACTGAGCAGCCTTAAAAGGATTCTTACTGTGATACACGAGTCCAGAAAAACTGCCCTGGGGGGTTGCGGGGTTGGGGGTGGGGTGGGTGGGTGGATGAATTCCTGTAATAGAGCAATGGATATTGAAAAAGTATCCCTCGAGGTTTTGGCAGTCACCTCCAGTAAGTAGCTGGAGACATGATTCCACCTCCAGGAGTCAACTGGAAAAGCTATGTTGACAGGCATATACGCTTCAAGTTCATGAGCCTCTAGAGTTTTATCACGAAGGATTGCCCAGGTCACCACCAAATCCCCTACAATGTCCCCTATTCCAAAACAAGGTGGTGCTTAAGAGGCAATGCCAGAGAGTGCATCATGTAGCATAGCGAATCCTTGACCTTTTCAAACCTTTGGGAAAGTTTCCTTTCCATGATCGAATGAAGGAATTTACTGTGTTATCAAAAGACAAGATCTTTTATCTCTATTAATCCGACTGGTGGGAGGATGAGAGACTATCTTCCTTTCATCCAACAAAAATTCGAAGATTACGTCCAGATAAGGGGGAAGTTGGGGAGAAGCGTTTCCAGAGTGGAATTGCTGTTTCTCTTTCTCAGGGATGCGAAATCTGATCTCTGACCCATTTTATCGGGACACATATTATGACAGCGAGATGTGATTCTTCAGGTCCAATATATTTTCCTGCCTGACAATAGACAAATCTCATATTTAGTCCTGACGGCGAGGGGAGATTACATTAACAGTGTTCAGCGAATCTTCAGAAGCATTACACCTCTCAAAATCATTATGAGACTGACCCCATAGGCTTCTAGAATTGCTTAGAATCCCATAATCTCCTTGCACAGGGGAGTTATATACCACGTCCCGTAGAACACAGAACGAAGCTCTTACAATGGTGATTACATGCACTTCTATGATCAAGATACTAAAGATCCCACACTTTCGTAGTATCAACGAAAATAGGACAGGGATCAATAGACCCTCCATTGGTAAGTGCACACACTCTCAATCACGGTTCAAACATAATCAAGATATAAACCACATAACTACAGCCATCCATTTGCATGTACAGGGCAAAAAAATACATTAGGTGGAAATCCTACGGGGCCTTTTCTACCGATATTTTGCGACATTTCTGCAAAGATAAGTATCTGCTACCAAACAAATTCTCCTTTGAAAGAAGAAATGGTATGCAAATATTAGAAAATATTATCAATTTCCAGAATTCCAAACACGAATTCAGATTCCAGAACTACCAATGAGTGACAATATTTATCGCAGAAAAGCATTAAATTAGTTCCCAAAGCAAGATTCAAAGGCAAAATTTCAAAACGACGCACAGGAAGAATAACTTAACTTAAAAGCTGTTAAAGGGAAATGAAGTAGAATCGGGATACTCACCAATGGATGAAAACGGTGCGATAAAGTCCTTAAATTATTAGAGAGGTAAATTTACAATTAGATTATGCAGGGACTGAGGTGAGGATCACTCAGTGAAAAAGGAAAATTAGAATAATTTGCCAAGAAATGTACTTAAACTAGAACTCAAAGGCAAAAATTCCTAGAGCAAATTGCACACACGCTGCACGTGTGTAAGGAAAATGGAAACGTATCCTGCAGTAGCCTATGGTGTGGCAGTCACACTGGTTCCGCGCTATTATCTTTCAAGATTCTATATTGTTCCATCTAATGTGTGGTTGCAATATTGAGCTCAGAGGCAACGACATTAGTCTCCGAAGAGGCAAGCAATAGAAAATTGACCAAAAATGTATTTTGACATTAAAACTTTGAAAATTTATACAATATTAGTTAAGATGCCAGTAGTTTCTTGGCATAAATTTTGAGAAGTGGAAAGTGAAGGCTCATTGCGAATACAGATATCAAATCAAATACATACAGGTAATGTACGTTACGTCTCTTCTAATTTTTTGTGAACTAGTATTTCCTAAAGCCGCTCCGGGTCTTTTCTTGCAAACAAAACAAAACTTCAGTTATTGAAAAATTAAACCATGCCTTCAGTAATTTTGTTTACCACATCAAAGCGTGTTTCCAGGAGAGAGTACGTACAAGTTCAACACCAAAGTATGTTTCTGAACCTACAGTGGAATATTCACAAAGTAAAAATGTGTGTAGCCTAGCTAAATTTACAATAATGAAAGAAAGTCCCTGGTAAAATGAATAGCAGATTAAATCCTTTAATATATGTGAGAGATAAGTATGCCTCTCTACACCAATGCAGTTCTTAGAGCGTATAAATTGTAACGCACTTGTGACACCTTACAGTAATTTCTCTAGATACAAAATCATTGGAAGCGACGCATCTGCCCCACCCCCCACCCCCCATCGTGATCAATGTTGTTCAGTCAGTTTTTGTCAAAATAGCTAAAATAGGGTCATGTCATTTACTCACATCTCTCTGCGAATGAATCCGACAATGACGTCAGATGGCATATTTCCTTAAAACTTGAATCTTATGAATTTTCCTCCTGGAAGAGTCTTGACATAGTCTCTACATTTGCCTAGATAAATAAGGAGATCAATCAATCAGATTTAAATTAATCATTTTCCCGGAAATATAAGAAAACATAAACTACACTTTATGCAATACACGTAACGGATCACAATGTCTGATGAAGTGCGGGGGAGAATATAGTACAATTAGCTAACTTCAAAAGAAAGTCTTTCTTATTTCATTAAGTGAGATTGGAAATGTTTTACAAAAACATATTTTGAACTGTATCAATATTATTCATTCAAGTTTAAATAGCACTATTCCTGGAGTTTATTTGTATGTATAAGGAAATAAAATATTTTTACAGTAACTACCTCTTTGCAGAGAAGATCAAAAGCTCTCCTCTGAAGAGATTGAAAAGGATTTCTTTATGAATGCAGTTTGCAATGCAATTAGGATGCCCCACATTCACTTACATATTGTTTGTCCTGTCAAATATTTGCTTTGCTTTTGTTGTAGTAGTTTTTATGGTGATGCAGTGCTTTCTGCTTGCATAACTTGCGCCATATGTATATCGTAAACAAAGATTATCTAGCATGGGAGTGAGACAAAGAGAGAAAACATAAATAAACATCAGGAAATAATTATTATTCGTCATTGCTAACGGTATAAGACTGGAATTTATTTCTATTTTTAAGTGCGTATATTATTCTTTTAAAGCAAAATCACATATTGTGTAATGCACAGTTATTTCTGTTTGGCAGAGTAGACAAAACTTAACGCTTGAAGTATTAACGATAAAGATATTTAGGTAAATATAATTTATGAAGCAGTTCAAAAGCTCAACATTCGTTACCAAATATTATATCCTTCAATATCACGTTTAGAAAAGAGACATATTCTTTCAAAATGAGCAGTATTATTATATCTAATGTACCTTGATTCTAAAATCCAGATAAATGCGTCTAAGCTTGAAACATTACCCAAGGTACACCCTGTTTCTATAACAGCTAGATATGGGTCTTCTCTAGGGTCTAACTTAATTTGCATATTCTTAGTCTATCAGTTTCATAGATGTTTTTGTATTCCAGTCAATGTCAGTACACCTTTGCTTGAATAATGTCATAATCAACAGTTCGTGTCTTTTAATTTGGTTATACACAGGCGCTCCAAAAAAAAAAAAAAGAAAAGAAATGAGTATATATTTCACTTCATAAGCCCATACAAGTCGCCTTGATGATATGATATCTCTCATTATCGTTGCATATTCAAATAAACTCTATGACATCTACGGTTTGACATTTTGCTCAATTTCAGCCAGTCTTGTATTGGCTTTATAATGTATTTTAATTTAATTCGGTTTCTCCTTTATTCACGCACAACATAGCTTTTTGCAGTAATTTCTTTACATTTCAATGGTACAACTTTATGGTTGTATGCACGATATGATTGTGAAGTCTGCATTAATGACATCGCTCTTCCATCAAATACCACTATTGCTATTATACAAATACTACCCTTAAACAACTTCTTAAAGTAGAGGGCTAAACTCAACGTAAATTAACAATGTTAACAGTGTCAGAAGAGGGAACCCCTTTACTAAAGTCTATCAGGTTTAAAAGGAAATGATGCCTATCCATTTTCTGATACTACAGCTGTCGCTTATAAATTAAAAATGAAAAACATTTTGAAGAAAGGAAAAACAAATAATAGAACCATACAAACACAGAAAATAACAATCAGCATAATTTCGTCATACGTAACAGAAAGTATCATTTTTGAAAGTCAAATTGGTATAATATAACCATTGTAAAAGTTAAAACGGAAACGAAAACATCAAAAGCAGCTCTCTTCAATAACCAATGAGTTTGACAAAATCTGACAAAACGACTCCAGCTTGAGGTTCTTTCTAATCCGTATTAATGCCTCACCTCTGTCAGAAATAGTTGTCGTTACTAAAGTGTTTGGGAAGCATTTAAAAATAAATAACTATCTCACTGTGCTCAAGGACTCTTTGGGTCAATCCCTTTCTCTTACTCTCTGCAACCAGTTATGAAATACATTAATTGTGAACTTGCCGAAGCATTCTCTCGAAATGATGTTCAGCGGGGCTTTCCACTAAAATATCTTGAATTTATCAAACACAGTGCAGAGAACAATTTGATTTCAAAACGTATCGTGTCTGGATAATAAAGCATGTTATTCTTTGCAAAGACTAAACGTTTGCATGGGTGAGCGAGGGAAGATCTACGATACACAATCATATCCGGAGTATACAACTTTTCGTAGGAGAAAAAGGCGCACAACATACGTTGACCAAATTTAAGAAACGCACAATCGTATTCAGACTCTTTATTTTTAAAGATTACTGCTGATATGGACTAAATAAGGAGGTAGGCAAAACAAAAGAATGAAATCTTGAAGCAATTATTTTGATAGCATATACAGACAAAGACATAAGAAGGGATCTCTTTAGAAAGCATCATACTGTTTTCTCTGCATGCAACTAGCCTTGTGGTTTTTTTAATATTTCCAAATGGAATTAGAATTACAAATATTTAGCTTGCCTTCCTATTTGTACAGTTTTGGCAATAAGCTTTAATTGGCATGTGTTATGGTATTGCTAATAGCCATTAACCTGTTATTTTGTAACTTGACACAGTTTAAACTGCTACTCGTTTGCCAACGACTTGGTTTTTGCTATCGTTATTATAATTGATTGCAATTATTATGAACAAATCATTAATTTAATGCCATAAATCTTTGTGTAGGTCAACTATCATCATTCGAAATAAAACGTATCTGCTACTTACTGCATCATTGACGGTATAAAAGGCATTCCTGCGTAGACGTTTTCTGTCCATTTTGGTCAAATTCAGTTATGAAGCATTGTAGGAAAGTTACTAAAAGGTTTTCTATTTGTCGTAGCACCTGTCATATTTGATTTGTTTTCGTTAGATTGCCTAGACACGAATGAAACTTGTTATATCCGGGATTAAACAATTATGAGGAAAATGTCGATCGTTCATGTTGTATCTATCATATTTGTCAAAGTACCTTGCATTGGCTTTACCCTTGTCTGACTGACAAACAGCACTCTTGTATAAGAAACAAGATTGCCAGTATGTTACGCATTGTGACCAAGTTGTTACTAAGCAAAATATTTGATATTGGGATGATATATTGCAATGTGTTGGACCTTTAGTAACAAAGATGTATGGATCAGTATCAGAAAAGCGCAAAGCGTTTATTTGATCTGAATACATATAAAATGTATAGCAAAATTAGCATTATTGCAGCATTACACTTACAGACATCAGCGTAAAAGAAATACGTTCATATAACACATTAATTATCCTACGCACGCAGCATATGCAATGAAATTAGTCGCCCATCCACAAACAGTTATTTCCTCATTTGTTCTAGGTTTTTGTCTTAATTTCAAGACATACCCACCCCCGCCATATTATCTCAGTACAAATGCATGTTATTACAATTGTTGAAACTTGTTGTCCAATATGAATTTAATAGATAATGTTTTTTATATGTTCATCATTTTAAAAATACATCGATATGAAATTAAAGAGAAATCACTATTTAGTCATCGTCAAATTACTGTTATTGTCAGTAAATGTTTCCAAATTTTTAAACATAAACATATTGTCGAAAACAACTTAAACAACAATATTTCATTGAAAGATGTCACAATAGCTATCTCTAAAGAACGATATAAATGGTAGATACTGGAGAGCACACAACTGGTGTAAACCAGATTTAACAATACATTCATCAAAGAATTCTAATTCTTACATTCCAATAACATAACACTTTTGAAGATATATATAATTTTGGAAACAAATCTACCCCACTTCCTTAGAATGTAGTATTGTTACGTGTAGGCTCGTACAAATGTAACAGAACAAAAGAGTGAAGTCAACAAGCTTTGTATATTTTAACAAAACAATTTATTCCCCTAGAAAACAATGTAAACATTGGTAAATAGGACTTACGGCTTGTGAATATAATCCAAAATTTAATCCTAAGAATGAAAAAACACAAGTCCACTCACTAAATAGTTCTATTAGAATCCAGATTCGAATCTCGACGACGTACAAATGTGGAAGGCGATGACGTCAGATGTGGTCCATGTACGAATATCAACAATTCCTCAATT
>JAECUM010026868.1:0-26618 GCA_016617855.1 Megalonaias nervosa | reverse complement strand
AGTACCATTTTTGTAAGTCTTTGGTATGACTCGACCGGGGATCGAACCCACGACCTCCCGCATCCGAGGCGGACGCTCTAACCACTAGGCCACCGGAGCGGTAGAAGGTATTTGACACTGACGGAACATTTGTAACATTGTCAGTAGCGGTTGACCTCAAATGGGGTAATTTGTTAAGTTGTCAGAGTTGACTTTAAAATGAGACAACCTATGTACGTAAGAGATATCCTGTGTTAAAACTCTCCACAGGTTTCAGATGTGATGGGCACTCTAGATTTCTGTGTAGGAGTGTTATGCTTCTTTCCTGTTGAAAAAAAAAAAAAAAAAAAAATCCAGGTCTCCTAGGGAAATCTAATGTTAAAACTGTTAGACACACGCTTTGGGAGTCTCATTGTCCTCCTTCTTCAATCTTCTTTCTCATCCTCTTCAGGGATCCAGTTCTTATCCCGCCATTTCCTCATTTTTTTTTTTTTTTCCCCTTGGGTCTTCATCCAGTTTCCATTTAGGAGCGAGAATTCCTTCTCTTTTATTTGGCGTTCATTTTTCCTTCACAGCTCCTCTGACGAACCCCTTGACGATTTTGAGCGAGGACTTCGTCTTTAAATGGTACTTGTAGGGGTAACAGTCCATCTCCTTTATTGGACCGCATTTTCGCTAGCCAAGGTTCGATATGATAACTCTCTCTACACCTTGGCGTATCGAGCAGATATTTTTGTGCTTCGGTTCTGTGAATTTCATTGAATGCGGTGGCTTACCGCCGCATCGAATCAAAATTAAGTTATACAAATCTGAACACTGTTCCTACATGATCGAGACAAGGGGAGCACACAACTGGAATGGACTCAAAATGGGCGATTTTCCACTGCTGGTCCGTGTTTGTACAAATACCTTTTACTCTTACACACTTGTAATGGCCTGGTGGTCTGGGATTATGACCACTTTATATCCTTAAATTTTGGAGATCTCTTCAGCTGGTCCTATTACTGTATTGTTATTAAGTTAATTAATTTCTGCCACCTTGTGTAGTGGGTCCTGATGGTCTGGTCTTAGGACCACCACATAAAGTATAACTGAATGTGAAAGAGTAATGTTTTCCCGGCCATTTTCCGATACCTAAATGATGTTAAGGAAGACAGAAGGAAGGATTTTGTTCAAGCGATAGAAGGAGGTTGCATTTAATGGTGTTTTACATATTTGACTGATTCTTATAGTATTTTTATTTGTGTTCTGGGGTGCTCGTTTGAGTCTATCTTAATGGGCGTTTGGGTTTCTACTGCCACTGAAGAAGGGATTATCTGTATCGGCGCATTTGGCCCCCTAATGGGAACGGTGTTCCAATCCCCTCCCCGTTGGCCGAGTCCTCTTCGCCCGGAATAGACCTGTGGGATTAGCCCATTTTAATTATGTGTCCTACTCTGTGTGTGTGTCTGTGTGTGTGTGTGTGTGTGTGTGTGTGTGTGTGTGATGCAGGGATTATATTTTTGCCTCTTCTTCATATCGCAAAATGGTAACTCAGGATATTGTTATATATCTTATCGATATTTATAGCTACTGACTGAAGGAATTCTGGGTAGATTACTATGGCTTTGAGGTTTATCTGTTTGGCCTGGAAAGATTTTTTATTCTGAATCATTGTCATTGTGGCATTCCTTGATGACACGGTATAGTGTTTCTGGGATGGAAAAATGTGTGACTGAGTTAATGCTGAGTAACTACCTACCAAAGCTGCCGGATAAATGTGTTTTCTTCTCTCCAGTTTTTAGTCTTAGTATGACTTTGGTGCCATTTTGGTTTACCAGTATTGGGGCACTGGTATTTCCTCGTGTTTGTTTTTGTCGGTGATACAGCATGCGTCGTTTTGAACTGTTATCCGATTCCCTTTGCTATTTGATATCAACTATTTGCCGAATGATACTGCAGTTTTCATGGATGCTGTATATCACAGAGTTCGTTAAGCTTTCTGGTTTTCGGCCCTTTCATTTCCAAGAATGTCAATGTGGGATGGCACCCACATGAATTCCAGGTCTAAAGTCTTAGGTTTACTGCTTTTAACAGATTTTCTCTGGTAGAAGAATTGCCTGATTCCAAGAAGCGTAACACGCTGAGCGAGTCACTTATTATAATTGCCGTTGATGATTGGGTGTCTTATATAGATTTAATTACGTGATTTATAGCTCAGAATTCCACTGTATACACGGAGCAGTTATCGGATAGTCTCGCCACCACCGTGATTCCCTCACTCGGGATCATCACTACTGCTGCACAGCGTCCTGGGATTGGGGATTTGGAGCCATCTGTATAGACTGCTGTATAACCCTTGTATCTACCATCAATCTCCGAGAGTATTTTTGCCCATCATTCTAGTGGTTGGTCTTGTTTTGACCCGTTGTCTAAGGCATTAAAGTTTATTGTAAATTTTTTACAGGTCCATGAGTCATTATTTGGGTACGTAGTCTTTTCTGCCTGAATGTTGTTAATTTTAAGTTCTCTTTGGAGGTAATAGATTCGGCAAAATTGATCTGATTTGATCTGACTTTGATTATAGTCGTGTGCGTCTGTCGCGTTTGCTAAGCCCCAGCTATAAAGTGAGGTATAAGCTATAGTCTATCCGTCTTGGGAATATTACCGCGGCCATGTGTTGATGCCTAAAGATTTCCGCGTTGTTAGTGTTAAACTCTTACGCAAGGTTACCATGACCAGCCAGAGACCGGAAACTGGAATCGGCAAGGGCGATAGATCGCACCATCTAAACAAAGGTTTGCCGTTATCACACCTATGTGTGAAAGGTTAGTTCAAGGATCAAAAGGAAGTCCACGGGGTGAACGGAGCGTGTTCTTATCAGTCCCCACGTTGACAGACAGCGAGAGGGACATTGTCCACTAAGTTGATTGGTTCGGTTCACAGCGATATCCAATCGAAAATGAGATAGAGGGTGTGATTACAATTCAGACCCGAATGATACTTTCCGAACTTGTAAGAGAAAATTTTGTATTCGCCTGGAGGGATTTCAGATCAATAGAGTTTACTCCGAGAAAGAAGCCACTCGTAATTTGGCGGCAAAACTTAGAGGTAGATTCTAAGAAAGACAAAGCTTCGAAAGGTCACTAAGTTATTTGCTCGATTTTAGCAGAATATTACGGCATCATAATTGTAATTATTTATAGTATGTATACTTAATTACTAGGATCGTTTAGTATATAGAATTACCTTTGTAGTGTTTCATTTACATGAGTATTTGAGAAATAGGCTTGAGCCTACGTAGAGAATTATTAGATGTGAGGCGGAATTATGTAGATTGTTAGCTTGTGGTCAGAATTCATTTTGTAATTCGCTATTAGGTTACTTCGTAGTAAACCAGTGCATTTATTAATGCGTTATGTTAGAATTTACACATGCTTGAATTGTCATTTTGGAAACATGGTTGAAGTGTGTAAGATAGTTACTATGGACATATGCATATATCAGAGCATCGATATTTGAATATTGGCGTACTTTGCATGAGTTGTAAGGTAAAGAAATGCGTCTGAATATTGTGATATTGTGTAGTATAACGGGATTAGGAATATGTACTGATATGACGGAATTTATTGATGTATGTGTAAGAAGTAATTGATACCGAGCTGTATTATGACGTTGTTTTACCATGCAAGAACGTATGGGTATCTCGATGTGAATGAATGTGGGATCGAACCAATATTATAGTCGTTATCTGGTGATAGGCTTTGTGTAGCGTGAGATGAGAGGGCCAAGGAAAAGATTGCATCGTCCTTGTGTTTTGACAGAAAGCGTTTCAGGGGACAGAGAACTTCCGATTCCATTGGGTCCCGAGTCTTCGAGAGTTGGAGACGGAATTGAGACTGTAGCCGAGACAGTCGAAGTCGACAGAAGTGTAGTCTTTGGAAGAAAGTGGAGGAGGAGGAGGAGAAGGGGTCGAGACAAAATCGAGGAGAAGGAGAAGGTATTGGGAGAAATAAGATAGAGAGAAAGGATACAACAGATCAGTAGAAATACAAGGACAGGTGGAAATCAATCTCACTCTGCTAATTAAGTGATGCAACAGGCTTATTAAGGGGTCGAACGGAAGGAGCGTAATTGGAAATTTGAGTCATTTAATTATTGAATTGTTATTAAATTGGCATTCATTGAATTTCAAACTTTTTTTGTATATTTAAACCATCTAAGCGTTGGCATTGCTGTCTGGGGGCTCGGGCTTTACATCTGTCTTTCACTAAATTTAACTTCCAACAAAATAGAGCCTGGGTGGGACTTCTATAATAGTTTAAATAAAATATTGGGAGCACCTCACCCCAACCATATACTACGTCACAGCGTCAATGAAGACTTTACTAATTAGCACAGATAACATCTTAATTTTTCTCATCGTGGGATAAACAAGCAAGTGCCACCAACCGACTCGTTATTGCATACAAAGCGTGCTTCTTAATTGATGGTCAGGTCATCTTCGCTAGCCAAGGATCCAATAAACCATTTCGAAAGTTGTTGTACATTGAATTCGAAAATATTAATTAAAAGTCACGTATTACTTGTACATAAATATAATGCACACTTAATTCTCAACCTATTTATTCTGAGAACAACTACTAGAAACCTGTCGGTATCGCAGCAAGGTGGAGAAAACCAGATTCATCAAGTACTAAGCACGTGTCAGCGATGTATTTTGTTGGTATCACGTGACTACCACGTTGACCTGTTCTCTCCGCTTGTTGAATCTGTTTGTTTTGTTTTTTTTGCTTTTTTTTTTTTCAAGCTGCTGCAACATTTACAGATTTCTGGTCATTGTTTCCAGAAGAAATATTTTTAGAAGTTTATGTTCTTTTATTTTTCTTTAAATATTACGTGACTTTCATTTATATGTTCGACTTGTTTTCCAACAGCAACATTAGAAATGGATAATTGTTGATATCACGTGACGATTTGAACTCTGAAGTCATTGACATGCAGGTCGCGAGATTTGTGTAGTCATGTGACTCAGAATGTAAATGGCGAGTTCCAGGTCAAATTTTATCAACGCTATGGTTTCGGCTAGTCTGTCAGCGGATTAAAGATATAACGAATGCTATACTCGCAATATCTGAGAAATAAATCATTGTCCTATCGATTTCATGCAGGTATATCTCGATGAAAAGTCGTTAAAGTTTGCTAGGCAAATATCAAAAATGGGGTGGCAAGGGTCAGAGGAAACTCGGACTAGTAGAAAGCGTGCTTCCTTGTCAGAAAATGTTGAAGAAAACATAAGTCCAAGTGACCAACTGAATTTTGTTCGGCCGTGTTTGGTAGATTTAGGTTGAATTTTGAACGGTGGATAAAAGATCACGGTTGTTTATAAAAGTATAACCAAAGCGGGATTCACGCCAAACTATAATCCATTGGTAAGAGGCAGTTGATTCTTGGACCTTTAAAGGGCTGAGTTTACACCTCAGATAACGGGAACAGGAGTGGCGGTAGTTGTTATGGTGGAATGAACTTCTCTTTCACCCGTCTCTTTGAGCAGCAGAAAGGGTGAACAGACCACATGCTTGAATCGTCACTAATTGAAACAAAAATATGGTCTCAATAGTCAACAAACCTATAAACCCCAACCAATTGGATTACTTTATTTTTGACGCGCGTGTTATCCGTGTTCATTTACGACCCGGACACTTAATCGAGGTCGTCACCTTCTCTGCTGCTGTAATTAGATCACTATTATATTAATAATGGAACCACACTCAGCTAGACTAGCTCGAGAAAAACTAGAAGTACTCAAGAAATATTTACCTGTTCGTGATTCTGTCAAGCAGCAATTACAAGCGCGTCAGGAATCTCAAGTGGAATTTGCAAAAGGTTCAAAACAATTATTTGAAACGATCACAGAGGCTACTAAAGGTCTTCTTCCCACGTTAGAGAAAACCGCGGCGGCAACTGAAAAAATAGCAGAGCGAACCAAGAAAACAAAAAATATTTTACGACAACTTCCAGGTGAAATAGTTGCTGCTCAGCCAACCCGAGAAATTGATGCAGCTCGCGCTGAAATACAGCCAAAAGAAAAAGCTGAAATAATTAATAAATTCTCTGAATCTGGTATTGAATTAATAAAAAGAGTTAAACATGTAGGTGAGTTGTCCATTCTTGCCGTATCAGGTTTTGAAAACCGAGGTAGATTTTTAAAACCCGAGTATGTTAAAAAAAACCCCTATAAGTCGTGATAATTAGTATAGATCGTTATTTCACATATATTACAATGTTAATCAGGTTCGAAGCAACGACCCAGTATGGATGGCATTCAGGAAATCAATAAATTACTATTATGGTGAGTTACGGAAAATACAACAGCAACAACGACGGCCACCAAAACCACTAATAATAAAACCAAAAACAACCAATACCAAGATCAAAACTTATAAGTAATCTCGAAGACAAATTTACCCCTGAAGGTGTTGCCGCCATCAAGGATCCAAACCAAACTGTGAATATCGCTAAATATGGATACGATGAAAAAGAAAAATATATAAAACCCGAATATTTTAAAAATATGCGACGTGACAATTGGGTTTCAAGTGTATATTGTATTGCTAATAATGTTGGCGTATCAAACAACGTGACGAAAATTTTGCTAAATTTAAACAAACAACAAGTATAACAAAAAACAATTAGTCCAGAAGAAGCACAAATAACGCAATTACTACAAGAACAAGAACAGGAACTAGAACAAAGAATAGGAAAACAAGAAGAATAAGAACAAAGCTCACTACAGCGATTTCGAGAACTAGAACAAGAACAAGAACAACAAGAACGAGAACAACGACGAAAACGAGGAAAACGTGTACTAGAACGATTACAAGAACGAGACCGAGAAAAAGAACGAGAACGATTGAAACAAGAACGAAGACAAGAACTAGAAAGACGAATACAAGAAATAGAAGAAGGAGAACAAGAAATACGAGAATATTTAGAAAAACAACACGGGTTAATGTTGCAACAAACAACAACTGGAAGTGGTATCGGTGGCTTTATTATTTGCCCAGACAACGTTGTCGCCGACGTAGACAGACTTGAAGTTCTCTTGTGGGGAAAACGCGCCGGCAATAATTCCCCGGAAATCATCAACGAGGCAGCAGCGATTTGTCAGCGACTATTTGCAGGCGGTATCATGGACATTAATGTTTACCGGGCTCTCGTCGATGAAATCGTCGACGATTATTACCACAGTGATTAAGCAGATAGATGTAATGGCTAAAAATAAGATGATCATACACAGCGCTCAGCGTGGCCCGGTCATGGTCAGGGTGATAAATTCGCGATTACCAGTATACAAAAAAATCTACGAGAGATGGACTCGGTGATGTTGTTCAGGGTCTATTCAGAAGGTTAGCCCCAAAAGCAATACCGATTGCAATGCAACTGTCAATGAAAGCTATTGACATTGTTCGTGATAAAGGTATTGGTGCTGTTGGTGATATTGCTAGTAAAGCGTTTTCGGCAATCAAGGAAAGACTAGGACGATTAATACGACGAAAGCCGCAACCAGTAAAATTGCCCAGCACTGAGGTAATGCCTACAAATGTTAGTAAAATACTAAATCAAGCTGCAAATAAAAAACTAGCAGAGTTGGCTAGTGTACCCATGTCAGAAAAAGGAAAAAATATAACTGCTAGTCTGATAGCTGGAAGTGGTCTTCGTGTTGGAAAAACACAATAATAATAAATGTTCAAGCGTGTATCTGATCCCGCATTTGATATGGACGCGGCAGAACTCAAGGATGAATTTCTGCGCGATTATCAGTATTATTCTTATGATGCACGAGAACCAAATCAGCGTGGGCGAATTGAATTACAAGTTCAGGATACAAGCAGATATTTCTTACCCGCTGAGGCATTCACTGAAGTAGAAGGTGAAATTTTAAAAACAGATAATACTAATTATGCCTCTGAAGGTAGAGTTTTGTTTTGTTAATAACGGTATTACGGCTTTGTTCGACAAGGCCAAGCATGTCATCGACGGAGTAAAGATTGAAACAATTCACAACGACGTTGACGCTGCCACGACGATACTTGGTCTTGCGCGATACGGCGATGATTACTCAAGATCAGTTGGTCCATCAATGATGTTTGCCAAGGACACTTCTGACTTTCCTGACAACAGACAGTATAGCATAAGACAACTAAGAAACAGCGCTAACAACGCTGACGCTGATGTATGGCCTGAGGTTCATGGTTCTAATCTTGAATTCAACTTAGGATTCACAGCACGCCGAGCAATGCTGAAAGATGACAATAGAAGATTTTCATGTGCAATTCCACTATCACATCACTTTGGGTTTTGCAGAAATGTCAGAAAGGTTATTTTTGGAGCCAAGCACACAGTTGTACTTGTAAGAAGGGCTACCGACGACGATGCAATCTGGCGACCTCTCGGTGATGCAGGTAAAGTACCGCTGACAAAACGTTCGTTGTGGATGCCAGTAATGACTCCATCACTCATTGAAGAACAACGGTTGCTTTCGTTCATGAATCAGGGCGGTAAATCAACGTTGTCATGGTTGACAACAACTACAGATAGTGTTCAAAGTGAAATTAATGGGTTATTTACATGGAAAATAGCATCACAGTAAGGTGTTCTGCACCACGACATATATTTGTTGCGTTCCAAGATACTGCACGATTAAACTCACAAATACATAGTGCAATGATATTTGACAAACTTGGCGTTACTGAAGTATCACTGAGGATAAATGCACATCAAGAACCTTCAGAAAGTATATTATTGAATTTTGAGTATAATCATGTGGCACGTGCATATCATCGTTTGATGTCATTCATGGGGCGTGATCAAAATGATGATTCTGGTTTACAAATATCACAGCTAGATTTTACAACGCTGTATCCGATCTATTACTTTTCTCTGGAACACTTGGATTTACTTAGGCAATCTGTCGTTGATATACACTTTCGAGCTCGTGTAGCGAAGGGAGGTATTGTCAATTACAGAGCAATCGCCGTTATACTCAGCGATAAGACAATGCTACTTGAAGGTGTTGGTGGCCGCATGAGAGTCATTGATGCCCCCGTAGAAACATGTAATTAGATCGCTCATGATAATTATAATGTAATATCATCATGTTAGTGTCAGTATGACTCCTGGTCAGATTAAAAAACTGCAATCAGCATCAAAAGAAAACTCGGGGGTAAAAGTATCACTTAAAAAGAACAAATCACAGGCGGCCCGAATAAACTATCACTGACAGAACGTCAAATCAGGCACTTCAATGAAGCCAAACAATCAAAAACCGGCATAGGACTTAATCTTTCTGCGGGTGCCATTAAAGACATCGCTAAGACAGGTGGCATATTTCCACTTCTTGCAGCTATACCAGCGCTGATAGCCGCTGCAGCCCCAGCTGTTGCAAAAAGCTGCTGAGTTAGGTGCTGTTGGAACTGCTACTCGGATGGAATTAAAGAAAGCAACAGGTCACGGAATAAAAACTTCCAAAAAAAGTAAAAGGGTCTAAGACTGCCAGGAACTTCACCGTGGTACGGAAAAGGATTAAGACTGCCAGGAAGTCCAGCGTGGTTCGGACAGATTTAATATTTCCCATGTCAAATTTTGATTTACTTGATGCTGCTAAACAATTAAACATTAAAAATTTCAGAGGTGTTTTTATGCGTGATCAGTTGCCGTTAAATCCAAACACGATTGAAACCCGTATTATTAATCTTGATGGGCAAAGCGGACCAGCACTCACTGGGTTGCATACGCGATTGATCCACGTAGAATTGTTTACTTTGACTCGTACGGTTTGGCGCCACCAAAAGAAGTTTTAAAATACGTCAGCGGCAATCAAAACACTCCAGTGTGGTATTCAACGTTACCAACACAAAAATTACCAATACAAAAATTAACAGATCCGCCAATATGTGGCCGTGAAGTACTCGCTGTGCTCGACGGCGTGTCAAGGTCGTCAATGCCACCTCATAAAGTCGTGCACGAGTATAAATCGTCGTCCAACGTTTTAAACAGGTATTAAAGTATAATGGTAGATATTTACGGACGATCAGCTAAGACTAAAACCCAATAAACATTTGATTTATCTAAGTATGCAACTCTTGATCATCTCCGGAATGAAATTGATGATCTTTTAAATCTTTCAAGCGTCTATAGTAATGAAGTCGTTATTTTTCAGGATAAACAAAGACGATTAAAATCAAGTAATATCAGTTAACAGACATCCTTGTACGAATTACAAACGCGCTGAAAGACAATATTGTTATATTTGATGAAAACGGTTGAATACAAGACTCTGGAAATTCAATCAACAATTATGCTAAGAAAACCGGCGATGCATTAACTGATTAAAAATGTCATGAATCGAAACAAAATTACCGGCCTTGGAAATCCATCCGCGGACACTGATGCTGCAACAAAAAAAATACGTCGATGATGAAGAATTCAAGTTCATATCAGTTAACGGTGGTATGATGCGTGCATTTCTCGACATGAACAACAATGAAATTAATACTCTCAGAACACCAGAATCAGATTTCGACTCTGCAACAAAGAAATACGTCGACGGTAGCAACATCCCGATGACGACATCGTTAACGACAATCAATGATGGAATGATTGCATTAGAACTGAATTTTCTAATCACGTAGAAACGTTTTTGAATTTTCGTAGAAACGTAAACAGAGCCATTAATGAATTTTTTGGAAGTCCAGCGGTTGTTGACGTAAAAATCTCCGAAATTAACACAAAACTAGAAGATATTGCCAGTGGAATTCCTGATGTAGTTAAAAAAACTAATCTGATTAAAATCCTTGACAAGCAGATCAACCAACAAGTATACACAGTAGCATCAGGCTCATCAACATGGTCACAGCAAAATAACACTATCAAACATATCGCGGAAGTCACTGGTGTGTACAGGCTGTCCGTGTTCAGTTCCGCAAAATTTAGGATATTTACCACGTATGCATGGCGTCATTCAACCGATGATTTTTCTGGAACTGTGTCTATTGTGTTAAATAAAGATGCCGAAGAAATATTTATACTGGAACCATCTGATAAAAAATTAACCGCAGCGTCTTACAGGTGGTGTCTGGATTTTGTCGCTGAAACACTGCAATTAATTACTTAATAAAAATATAATGAATCAAAATCCAATCGATGCTAACCAATACAGGTACAACCAAGTATATGGGTGGCAGACCCAAATAAAAGATGTCACTGACGAGTACATATTAAAAGTTAAAAATATCGCGGACGTGTAGTTGTCATTGACGTAGTTGTGTATTCGGCGTCCGCGTTCATCGCTGGAACCGACGTATTACTGTCTGCAGTAACGATGGCGTCACCGGCGGTTGAAACAATCTGTGTTTCATCCGCGACATCAATCGCTGCTGTTTTTAATATCATCGCAAAGAAGATAGCTACATGCACAAACGCAAAATTACACGAGTACATAATAAAACTACACGCGGCAATGATAGCATACTCCAAACTGTCATCGTTGATTTCGTTCTATCTCAGTGATGGTAGAATATCCAATAAGAAGTTGACAGATATAATGAAAACTTACAATGATGTATTTGACAAAAATATAGAAGATCCTATTCGATACTTGGATCTAGAATTAATAAAGCGTGATAATCCTGAGTTAGAATCATCGGATTTAGAATAATGTCAAGCGAATTACTGCAACAAATCGTCACTAATACAACACCGCCTAAAACCACAATGATATCAGTAAGTTCAAAAAAACCTTGAATTTAGCGTGGTTTTCCCAACTGCGATTCCAGCTAAAGAAATAGCGCTAGCACAGTTACGAGTTTATTATAGTTGGCCAAAGATTACATCAAAGCCGTTTGGTGGGCTGCAACCAAATAATTCACTGGTATTTGCAAATAAAAATAAACCCGACGGAAAACCAGTTGGCAAGTTGTAAGTATACCCACGGGCAGTTATCAAATAGAACAGATCAACGATGAATTCCAGCGCAGAATCAAATCTATAACCGGCAAGGAATCCAAGATAGCAATTACTGTTCATGAACCAACTTTGTCGGCCACTATAGAAATAAACTCACTCGACTACGCCGTCTATATATCAATCATCGATCAGATCTGTGTTAGGTTGGCCAGAGGTTCCGCTGGTCTATCAAGGACCACCAGAACCAAAACGATCTGATTATGTTACAGATAAAAATATATTTTTAAGAATTCCGGAATACCGAAAATCTTTTCCATGGAGAGATTCAGATATTGATTAAAAAAAAATTCTGATGATCTTCCTAGAATAAAATTTGGACTATTGACTGAAATTGATACTCATGGTCTTATTCGAGATTTTGACGATGAATATATTAATTTATCTTCCAACAAAATTAAATCTGAACACGCATATATACTCTGTAATCTACAAAATTTATTTTCTGATATATCACGATATTATAATGATGATATAAAACAACAAATTATTTAAATGATACAACATCTAAACCTGATCGCATCAGACCTTGAGTATGTCAGTCGGATTGTCATCCGAACAGCAACTACCAGTGATATAAAGTTTATTAAAAGAATTAATGTATATGAGATCCTTAAACGTAAAGAATTCATATCACCTGAAGCGGTATCATTTCAACGATTATTTGCCGAACACTATAAAATAACCGAGGCAGATATAGCAAAATTTATAATACCGGGATTTAACGCAGACGAACTGAGAAAATCAGTCAATGATGTTATCGATAAATATTTTACCAAAGTCGTTGAACCATGGGAAAAATAACCCAGCCAACAAGCACCTTAAGATATAACAACGACGGATACGCGGGTGGTGTCGTTATGTCTCGCCAGGTATTGTAAATATAACATTGACGATCGCGGTCAACCTTGTTTGTGACGTTATTGATGGCAGCAATCAAGTTGACCTTGAAAAATCCAATCAGGCCCAGCAAGGATACATTTTATATTCGTTTACGCTGCAAGTCTCGCCAGGATCTTTAATCGTGTCCGAACCAATCAATGTTGTTTATTTGAGGTGTCATAATCCGTTATTGTCGCGGGTACATTTCAAACTTGCTGACCAAACCGGACATTTGGTGGATTTGAGAGAAGAATTACTGGTTATAAATCTGTATGTGAGATCGTAAGATCTACACCAGAAAAACCAAAACAAAATCTGTCAAATAAATTATCTGAATCTGATTCTGAGTAAGATATTGTTCTGAATAAATATTATTATTTTCTGATTCTGAATAAATATTATCAGAATAAAAAAATATTATTATCAGAATCAAAAATAAATATTATTATTATAATCTGATTCCGAATAAATGTTATCATCAGAATAAAAATAAATATTATTATAATCTGGTTTTGAGTAAATATTATTATCAGAATAAAAATAAATATTATTCTAATTTGATTCTGAGTAAATATTATAATCTGTTTCTGACTAAATATAATCTGAATAAAAATGAATAAAGTTTATTTTACTGTAGTCAGAAATGAATTTATCCCTCTTGACAGAGTCAAGGTTTTATACTTTCACTTTGTTTAGATGGTACCACAATCACGGTGACAGTATTTTCACAATCATCAGAGTCACTGGTGACATCGCTTTCATCACAATGATCAGACATAATCTTCTCACCTGTCTTAAACGTGCATTCACAATCTGTTTTGTTTCGTCTTCGTGAGACAATTCTAATCTAATTTGTTCAATTGCGTGTGCGAGGGGAACAAATAGTTTAATCTGCGTATCTGTAACTATTGCCAAGGATTGTAACATTGCTTGCTGAATCAACTTTATGAATCTGTAATCGGATTATAATGTGTATCTATTCTCAAATCTTCGTTGTTGTAGTGATTCAAAATCACACATAATTTTTTCAGGATTAAGTTCATCAGATATGTTTATACCGTCATGTTGTAATTTTTCAATCGCAGAAATAATAGCATTAATATCTTCATGATTCATTATATAATAAATATTTATTTAAAATAAAAAATCTTAACTATTAAGGACAGCACAACATATAATCTTAACTAACTTAATTCTATAGACTAAACTAACTTAATTCTATGGACAGCACAACCCCGACGTGAACAATAAAAATGCCAAACAACATTCTAGCAAGTTCAGAGGGTACATATATGGACAGCACAACATATAATCTTAATTATGGTACTTATACAAAGGACAGCACATACATGCAAACGGGGAAAACTCTACGTTGAACAGATTTCTGCAGACCTTACCCCATAATAAACCCCGGGAAGTGCAAAAGTGCACCCCCACGTAGTGACAAGGTGGGAGAGTGTAATTTTCTTTGTTGAAGTTAGAGCAAATTGGGCCGACCCCAACAATTGTGCAGGTTGTATTCCATATAAGCTTACTAATACTTGGAAATCCAAATGTAGCTCACACAGTGGGCGTGGCTTATCGCTGTTTGTATTTTTCTTTTATCTTAATTATTATCCCTGAAAAATTCTGAACAAAGCAAGAAACCTGACAAAATCATAAAAACAAAGATAAAGTTTCCTAAAAAACCAGCAAAAAATATTATTCATCAGTAAATAAAAATAAGGATGATTTGCTATAAAATACAACGGAGACAACTGCTTAATTACTCCACCAGAGAGAGTTTCGCTTGACAGAGTTATCTCCCTTCATGTATGTAATATTGAAATGTGATTTATTGTTTGAATTTCTTTGAAAATGCCGATTTGGTTATATTATCCGCGACACGTTTTACTGAAGCACGGTAAATATCGAAATATCTACCAGCTGTATATATCGAATGAAATATTATTTCTTCGCCTGTCTCTGTATTTACAGACTTAATAACCCTTGCGTAATTATTACCACCGCCAGTATTTCCAATTTGCAATTCTGACTCTGTGTAACAGCTCGCAAATTATTTAAAGAGTTATCCCTTGGATCTGAGTTAATATGATCAATCATAAGTCCATCTTTGATTAATCCATAATAACATTCGTAGATAAATCTATGACAGAGATACGTTTGATTTCCCCCGGCACTGAATATGAGATAACCACTATTATTGACAAAACTGACTATTTTTTTTTAAGCGACAGTTCCTGATGACACCATCACGAGATGCTTCATAATTTTTGATGATGAGATGTGTTACAAATTCATTTTGTTGCATTTGTATAATAATAATCATTGTCTAAATCATTATTTTGAAAATCTGGTGAGATAATCTTCGGCAGTTTTTATGGGAGATTCGACTCCATCGGTTTTATCTATTATCATAATATCGTTTTAGGTCTCTGTATTTTTTACCACCACATTGCACACACAAATGAGTTTCTCCTCTGACCCCAACACCACACCATAAACATGGTTTTGGTCCAAGACTCCCGCGCCGTAGACTCCCGTATCCACAGAAGTCGTTTAGGCAATTTTTGTTAAAAGGAACTGAATAACCGATCATGAGCCACTTGTATTTATTGTTTGCTTGAATCATTATATATGTACTCGTACTTCAATTTAAATATATATTTGTCTTAATTATAACATGGAAGAGTTTGAGAGATTATCCGCAATTAAGCCTTCTAGAGCCAGATTCGATCTTGACAAAATGCTAAAACCTAAATTTAGTTTTTCGATGCAAGATCTGGCTTTGGTGGACGAGGATGTAACTTATCGTATAAGTGCAGCCAAGAAGGTATTTCGCGACGATGGTGAGGCTCATGTGTGGTCAACATTCAGAATCAAAAGTGTTGTCGATGCTACAATGAATGACGAGCAAGGAAGGAAGATTATTAACTATCTCGACGATCAGAGATATTTTATTCTAATAAAATTTATTGTGGAGACAAACGACGACACTTGGATTATCCATGACAAACGTGACCCTCTCCGTGTACATACTGGAAATATTGTCACATTAAATAAAAATTCGAAACTAGAAACATTGACTGGTATTGACAAACCATATTACGAACGAGTGTATCCTGTAACTGCATTTGTTTATGCGTTGTATCCGATAAATAATAAACCTAGCATTTATGATCTCAAACCGATGAAACTGTCAAGGATAAATTGTGTAGCTGAGCGAGTTACAGAACACTTCACAATCGCGATGCGTGGAAACGGTTTAACCGATTTACGACGTAAAAAAGTAAATACTTGGGCAGAAACAGTTAAAGATACCGGAGCATCTATCAAAGACGTTGCTGAGCTGGAAAAGAAATTAAAATTTCCGATTACGGTGAAGACATTAACCGGAGAGATTTTATACAAATAGAAATATGAATCAAGAGGAGCTCTGATAGAAATTATTGATCATAACTCACATGCATGGACATAGGCCGTAACAATATTTCCATGAGACAGAACAGTTAAATTTTATGATGATTATATATTTGATTTTATCAGAAATATCAGTAAGAGTGACCCTGTATCCGTGTGGTAATTTCAAAGTTCAGAATCTGTAAACTATGATCAGTTTGTACGACCTAGCGGAGAAATTTATCGTGCAGAATCTCTCCACGAAGAAATGAAAAATCTTGCTTTGAAATATACTAACAATGTCAGTGCTGAACAATTACTGAATAATTGTTTAACCATTCCATCAGGTGCTGCTAACTTTGCTCAGGAGAAAAATTCATGGTCACCGACAAGATCGGAATTTCTTGTTGATGTCCAACGTAGTTGTACCGAATACGGACACGGCGGATTGTGGAATACTAAATACGATTGTAAGGATGTTATCTCAGTTGATATGGTAGCATGTTATCCTGGAAGTTTTCTTGTATACGGAGAGTGTTCTGAGTATTTTAAATGATTTGGATATCCAACATACGAGATGACCAGAGTTGTGATAAATGGACCCCTGCCAGATTTTGATTTGATCGGATTCGCCTGTATAGAGTCGTTTTCGTTTACGGAAAATCTCCATCCGATTGCTTATGCTTGGTTTGACCGTTATTTCTCAGAAAAATATTGGGCTCCAATAGTACTATTACGATATATGCTTGATAATAAAATTTTAATATCGTTGGTTGTAAGTGAAGCGATAATATCGTATCATTCACAAAAACAAATCTTGTCACCAAAAGCCCCTGACAATGTCAGGGAAATAATTACCGATAATCCCGATGAAATTGAATATGAAAATAAACTTGCAAAGGATCTTGGCGGAAAAATAACCGGTAAGTTTACTCAGCGTAGTTCATGTGATCATAAACGACATTGTACAAGATTAATTATGGACGATGTCGAACTCGATTTTATAATCGCTGATACAACGGAGAGAAACACATTTATAAGTCGAAGTAATGCTTGTTTATCAGACGGAACTAAATTAGGTACAATTGTGAGCTTTATTGATGGTGAATCAGCGCAGTTTACTCATTTGAGATCTTCGATGTTAGCATACGTTTCCATAAATTTATTATCAATGATAAACAGATTTCCTGATACCGCGGTTAGGGTTGCCACAGATTCATTTTATATCAATAAAAAATATTTGGATTTGCTAGATAAATTACTTGGCGCTGGTGAATGGGGATGATGGAGAATAAAACAAGAAAATATATTTAGTTATTCTGAATCTACCGACGTTGAAATTAAGGGGACATACTACAAGAATAATAATCAAGTATCAAAATATGCGCTGCTGCCATTGGTATATGATCCTGTGGCCAGACATAAAACAGTTTATCTTAATGGGTGTGGTGGTTCTGGTAAAACAACGCGTGCGATTTAATTATTCAGCAGTTGTTCAGATGTGGTTGTCTTGACACCGACACATAGACTCGCCAGAGAAATGAATGAACGAGGAGTAAAATCTCAAACTTATCATAGTTTCTTTAGATGGTGTGGAGACGCATGGACACCTGAAAGAATAGGTGAGAAATATATTCCTAAGATTATTATCTGGGATGAAATTTGTACGGTATCATTGGAAGTATTAAAAATGTTTCTTGATTGGTTGTTGACGAAAAATATGCTGTGATAATGTGTGGTGATCATGGTCAACCACCACCTTTTGTTGGACAGTCTCCGCATGAATGGTTAAAAACGTTTGTAGATTATTATGAGGAGACAAATAGTGACCATAGAGCTATTGATGAACCGCTAAAAGAATTTAAAAAGCTAATCAGACTGCAGCCAAATAATATACAATGTGAAATAATGCGTGAAGTAATTCCAGAAACTCCTATGAATTGTTTTTGGAATGTGTGGAGACCTGCTGATTTGACAGTCACAAGTAGAAAGATAGTTCGTGATACACTTCAACAACAATTATTTCTGTTACACAAGGAAAGATTTTCAAATCTACCTGTACACCTATGTTATCGCCCAGCAGATACGCGACGACAGAATATATATGTTATGTTTTTTCATCATAGATGATACGGCACCAAGAAATTCTTTGCCAGGATCAACCTGTAATAGTTGTTTCCATCGCAAGGGTCCACGTTGGTAAAGTCGTTCAAAAGCAGATGCAACTTCAATTGCTGTCTTTGCTGATAGTGGTTCTGCTTCCTTATATCTACTTGCAACGTCAACTACAGTTAACGCGTATTTGTATGTGCGTGATTGACGTCTACCAATTTTAATGGTATCGTGCGGTAAAAACAAAATATCTGCTTGATGAACTTCATTGGGAGTGCTGACATCAAATGTGCGTACTGAATTTTTTAGGTGGTGGTAGATAAAGTTGCCATATTGCCTGTCGTGCTAACCAGTTTGCAGCAACAGAACGTGAGATACCTGCTGCATCAGCAAGTTTACTAATCGCTGCTCTACCTCTCCAATATCCCCTTGGACTATAATAAACCAGTTCCATTATTTTAATAATCAGTTGATTAATTACCAGCCCCCGGCACTAGTTTAACTTTCATTGCAGATTTTACTAGGAAGCTAGCAAGTTTTTCTCAGACAGATTTATTTTTTTATGGAATTTAAGGCATGAATCAACTTCACATCTGCAATATGTCTTTTGTAAATCTTTATTTTTATACGCAACATCATGAACGTGACACGCTTGATCAATCGCATTTATTGGATACTCTCCAGGTTTTGGTTGGTTTCGTTCATCAAGTCGAATATCAAGTCGAGTTCCAGGACCACAATAATTGTATCAAGGTAGATGTTTCTCACCAGGGTATTTAGCCCATGGAACCCCTGGTAATGTTCCCAGTGAAGCAGCGAAATCACCAACCCTGACAGACGAAATAAATTTGTATTTTTTTTGTACCACATTTCACACACTTGCCTGTAAGTGCACGTTTTTTATTTTTTGTTACTATTGTTGTTAATTCACTCGTGGGGGATGGTGCTCTGCATCGAACACAATATAAATCCATATTATTTATTATATTTGTACAACATGGATATAATTGACTTCTCAGCGACACGAAAACAAGAGCCAGTCAAGCATCATCCAGCGCTACCGAATTCTATAAGAGCAATTATACTTGGCCCATATGGGTCTGGTAAGACGCAATTTGCTGCTTAATCTGATAACGAGATGGCTCAAGTGGGATAAGTTATATTTAGTGGCACCATCTGTAGATGATTAATGATGTTATGAAGTACTTAAAGATTTTAATGAAAATGTAAAGTTGCTGGACGAGGACGGCAATGATATTATCGATTTTATCACCGATATTGATGAAGCCCCATCTGTAGATGACCTCGATGAATTTATTAATAATCTCGTAGTATACAATGATGTGATGCTGAACAAACAATCAAATCCAGCTCGGAGTTTTCCCGATGCAGACACAAAAACACAGACGAGATTTATATTAGGTACTCAGTGATATACACAAATATCTAAAGTGACCAGAGATAACTGGAATATTTTAGTTGTGTTTAATGGAGTCGATACACATACTCTGCAAAATGTTGATCAGACTTGGTGTTCAGGGGATATGGATTTGATTAAATTTTAAAACTTTTTTTTTTAAAAGCACACGCTACCCAACACGGATTTATCACGATAAATTTACATGACCCCAGATCTAGGTATCATATAGGTTTCAATAAAATTTTCGGTTGAGAGACAGCAGCAGAGAGGGTGACGATATCGAGTAAGTGTCCGGGTCGTAAACGAACATGGATAACACGCGCGTCAAAAATAAAGTAACCCAGTTGGTATGGGGTTTATAGGTTTGTTGACTATTGAGACCATATTTTTGTTTCAATTAGTGACGATTCAAGCAAGTGGTCTGTTGACCCTCTCTGCTGCTCTTTGTAGAGTGTCATAGCAACTCGGTTTGCCAGTACCGTGTCCTCCCACTGATGGTGCTGTTGTATAGGTTGTGTCTGGATATTGTAGTCTCTGTAAAGCTCGTTTATCATCAGTACAAGCACTCATCATGATACAGTCTCTGTATCGCGCATATGACATTCTGTGGGGACTAATACTTCACTCAAGATGCCACCCCAGTTCCGTGCGTACAGCTCTTCAGGGCATTTGGTTACTAGACGAGTGAGAATCGGCCCACGCACTCGTCTTTGGTTGACAGAGAATGTAAGGATGCGAAAGTGCTCAGCGGAGGCTCCCAACGTCGACTGGAACGTTAACTGAAATGCTATAGTTGTACATAAGTCAACGTCTGCCTAGTTATATTATGGGGCTTTCCCTATTGTCAATTATGTGTGAGCCACACTCGTAATTAGAGTAATTCTGACTTATAAGTTGTACATTTTTCTATTTCAAAATTTAGAAATTTTGGTATAAGTGTACATGAATACATGTGTATATGTATATAATGTAATTAAGTCCTAATACGAAATAAATTATAGGTCTAAGTGACAATTAAGTTTGGTAGCCCAAATAGGTAATACTGGAATTTTGATTTTGGAGCGGTGGATAAAGGGTCATATTTGATTGTGGAGTTTCATCGATTCAAGTTTTCAAGCCAAAAAATGAAAACTCCTGTGGTAAAGGCAATAGATTAAATACCCTTAAAAGGGCTTTTAGGTGATTAATCCAGTTCAAAGATCATGTTGTCACACTCAGTTGGATGAACTGGCGTCCTACTCGATCGTTGACTCCCCTTGAATCTATTAGGTCAGCAATTTGTCATCTTAGTTTGATCTCTGAAGGGCCAAAATTCATTGCCATATATGTCTTCATATCTGTGATTCCCAACCAGCCTGAAGCATATTAAAGAGGCCAGTGTAAGCAGACAATTTGCATAGTCCTCTCCCATGAATCCGACTTTGTTAGCTGCTATGACCAAAGTGAGTTTTAGTGTGGGGAAAAAGTTAAAATATACAAGTTGGAATAGGCAGGAAATAACAGAATAGCAGTACCAATATCAAGTTTCTAACTAGCAGAATGCTGAGTGTGAGAATTTGGAAAACACATGAATATCTGGGGTGGATTTGGGTGAAGCAGAAACTCTGTAATAAATCCTTCTCCGGTACCCAAGTAGATTCTCGTTTTCCTACCCATTTAACCTGGTACCACTTTATGCCTCTTCTAGGTTTACAGCACAAAATCTTGTCAACAGTCTGCCAGGCTGTTTGATTATCTGACGCACTCGAAGATTAAGTCTGCCTGTTGCCCACAACTTGTGGATGTGTAACAGTGCCTGTCTCTATATCATTAGGACGGATCAGCTCTGGGTTAAATTCCCCTCCTCTCTTATCCACTGACCTGGTGGATTGGTGGGTCTTAGGTCAGAAGAAATACATTCCTTTGGCCTCTTGGCATGGATTAAAGACTTTACGAGCTTATTAGTCTTGCAATCTATGATTATCCAGCACCTGGATGAGATAGTATGGAGCAGCCCATGAATGACGCAGCCTGGAAGACATACCTAGCGGAACTTTAGAACAGTGTAAACCAAACTCTTTGCCCCAAACAAAACTGAGGTGATTTAGACTTTTTATCATGTTGCTGTTTGTACTTAGCTTGAGGCTGAGCCTGCTGGCCATTTCTCTATACAACTCATGACCTTCAAGGATTTTAGTCAAATGTGATTGAGCTGATTGTATATTGTTGAAGAGGGTATTAATACTATATCAGTGGGAATGCGACATTCTCGCCCAAACAGCCAAAATATAAGGTGAAAACTGTGTTGACTAAGTTGAAGGTACAGCCCTATAACTACGCATCATACTTTGCAACAGACTTGGCCAGACTGACGTTTGCATCACATAAAGCTCTGAGGGTAGTTGCTATGCTGTCATTTATGCGCTCGCAAGCTGCGTTCCCCTCTGGGTGGTAGCTAGTTGTTTGAATTTTTGAAACGTAGAAAATATTGCACTACTCCTTGATTAGGCAGGATACAAAATTTTGACTCCTGTCAGTAAGAATGGACTCAGGTGCCCCATACCAACAAATAAACTAAAGAATTCTGGCTATTTCTCCTGCCTCGCATGTTTTTAAAGGGAATGCCTCTGGCCATTTGCTGAATGCATCCACAGTTAATAGGACAAATCTTTCCTCATAATCACTATTTGGTAGCTGACCCATGATGTCCATATATATGCTGCTAAATACATCTTCTACTGGCAGCGGCTTTAAGGGTGCATCTCAGTGATGCACATCTAGTTGTGCTCTCTGAAAAGTCTCGCGAGATTTAACATAATATTGAATGTCCCTATACATGTTTGTCCAAATATATTTTAACCGGATTGCATAGTATGTTCTCTCGATATCCTGGTGACCTGCAGTGAGAACATCATGATATGATAAAGTTTTCATTGCGGAGGGATTGAGGTACAACTAGTTGCTTCACAATTTAATCACTCTTGTTACCTTTTTCGTTTGGGTAGTATAAATGGAAAAAGGATATCATTGTCAAATATGTACTCATTTGCCTCAATTACAGTCAGGTAAGCCTTTTTCTTACATTCTGGCAGGACCTTATTTTATTAGTACTCGATCATCTCTTTTATCGTTCATCCAAGAGTTGCTTATTCCTAACACTATCTGAGCTTATGGTTAACATCTCCCTAACATGATAAATAGGATCTATATTCGTAATTTTTTTAGTCATCAGTGGCCTGGAACGTAGCGGAAAAGGTGTCCTTAGTCTTAGCAACCAACACATATATCTCTACTGATGCAGGCCATTGTAATACATATTCTACCATATTACTCTCCCGAATCTGGGTGTAAGTGCCGGTGTGTGCGACCACCACTTCATGCACTTGATAGTCAGGGATTTCTCCATATTTATTTGGATATTCTCTACATCACAACCCATCTGCATTTGAACTGAGCTTTCCTTGCCTGCAGAGTATTTCAAAATCATAGCTCTGGAGAAGCAATGTCCACCTTAACAAGCGACCCGCCTTCTGTTTGGTTGACTGTATCGTTTTAATTGCAGCATAATCAGTATAGACCACAAACTTCTGGGATGCTAGGTATACATGGAAATAATGTATACCTTCCAGGTCCATAATTCCCCCGTTTCTTCAGCATTTCATAAAGTCCTTCCCACATAAGCTACAACCCTTTCTCTATTTGTTTCATCTTTCTGTCCTAAAATATAGCCAAATACCTATGCTGCTTGCATCTTTGTGTAGGATAAATTCTTTCTCAAAATCAGGGTGACATAAAATAGGGGCTGTGGTCAAGGCAGCCTTATGAATCTTACATGAATTATTATATTCTTCAGTCCAGACAAAATCGGTCTCCTTTTGGAGGAGCCCATTTTACGCTGCTGCAATGCTAGCAAACCCCTTGACAATCCTGTGTTAGTAATTACATAGTCCTAAAAATGATCTCACATCATGCTCTGATTTGGGCAGGGGAAACTCAGACATGGCCTTCACCTTTTCCTGATCTACACTTGAATGCCTTCTTTAGGGAAAATATGGCCAAGGTATTTTACTTGAGAGACAGCAAAATTGCATTTGAAGGGTTAAGGGTGCAGGTTGTCCTTTCGAAGTCTATCAAACACCAAATTCAGATCTCCAAGTGTTTAACAAAATTCTTGCTAAAAACCAGATCATCAATATAGACTTGAGCAAAACGTCCAGTTTAAATTTCGTGAAACATATTCTGTTGACCATAGAAAAGGCAAAGGACCCAAAAAGAAGCTTCCTGAAATGGAACACCTGTTCATGTGTTGTAAACCCAGTTTTAGGTATTGCTGAGTATGAGAGAGATATCTGCCAAAAGCCCTGTTTCAAATCAAGACTGGAGCGCAACTGAGCCTTTGACTGTCCAATTATATCTGCAATATTCTCAAACCAAAGTATAGGGAAGCTCACTGGTTTTGTAACTTTGTTTAATGCACGATAATCAACTGCTAACCTGAATTCCTCATTTGGTGCCTTTACCAGTACTACTGGGCTTTGCCATAGGGTATTGGCCTCTTCTATTATATAATGAGCTAACATTTCTTTGGTCTGCCTTTCTATCTCCTTATTTGCAGGGGTATTGAGGTAGAACCTTTGTTTATTGGGAAGGACATCCACTGTATCTATCTCGCGATAATAGACATTGTTACACCCTAATTCAAAATTGTCTTGGGCAAAAACATCTCCATTTTTACCCAAATATATTTGTAATTTAGTTATTTCACCCTAAGTTAGGTCAGAATTGAATAGATTAAATCCTAGATCCTTAGCTTTACAGATGTATTTTAGGTAAGTGTCCTGGAGACCAGCTGAACTACAACTTACTGTGTTGCTTGTTGCTAGGAGGATGCCATCTGTCAGTTGTTTAGCTACAGAGAGCTGATTTAAATCCCTGTCCCAAGATTCCTTAATGCTGAGCATCTAACAAGGCAGTTGTTAGTGCAATTTTTATAAGTCTTTGGTATGATTCAGCCGGGGTTCGAACCTGTGACCTCCCGCATCTGAGGCGGACACTCTAACTACTAGGCCACCAAAGTGGTCAATCTGATTCTATCTATATATACATAAATAAATATATATATAGAGAAGAAGAAGTATATATATATATATATATATATATATATATATATATATATATATATATAAGGCGTTGGCTAAGTATATATATATATCCCGCTCCCACTAAATTCCCCACACACAGAATATGATTGGCAAATCACTACTAAATGAAGAACAGCCACCTTCCCCCAGATCATAACTAAATGGTGCTGAAACAGTAGGAATATTACCCAGTTACCCAGATTTGTCATGATGTTGACCTGTTTTTCTAGATTTATTGAAGCCTTCCTGAAACCCATAAACTTGACCTGATATGGATATGTTTTCCAACTCTCACACCCCATTTATTGCTAGTTAGAAACCTGATATAGACACTGATATTATCATTTCTCATGATACTGACCTAGTTACCCAAATTTGTCATTGCTTCACCCACATCTATCCCAGATATTCATGTTTTCTAAATTCTCACACCCAACATATTGCTAATAAGAAAATTGATATTGGTACTGCTATTCTGTTATTTCCTGCCCATTCAAACATGTATATTTTAACTTTTGCGCACACTAAAATTCCTTTTGGTCTTATCTGCCTTGCCATATCAGAAGGGTGGTCCTCTTTTCCTGAGCTTGCAAGCACCATCCCGAAGCGATTGTCAGGCCTAGACCTTTCAATGCACTAAGGGTGAGAGCAGGAATCATTTCTGTCACTGGCTCCATATTGCTGCTTATGTGTTGCCTCCTACTATGTTCTCCGTCAGCTGGAGTGAATGTGGCAAAACTGTCTTGTGTTATGTTATGTTATTATTATATGTTATCTTTTGGGTCACATGCGCCCCTTCGGACATGAGTGACCATTTAATACCACACCGTGGATTATTTAATTTATCTCAAGGGAGGGAATTAGAGCCTCATTGCCTTGTGCTTTAATGTGTGCACTGCGCACTTCATGATTCTCACATCTAGCTGAGGCAAGGGAGAAAAGGGGCATGAGAGGCACCGCCTGGCACCCAAAAGCTTCTGACATCCCTGAGTGAATTTGTTTCATCATGTTGTCAAAATATCAATGCGTCGTCTTGCAGGAAGTTAGAATACTGGAATCTGTTTGGTTTGAGAGTTCTGAGGAGATTGAGACTACTACAGTTATAAGCAACCAGGTCTGATGGTTTTGGGTTTTAAACGCCTCATAATATGAAGTTTTGGGCGAGTTAATTGGTGCCAATCACTTGGATCCATGATAGTTTTATTTAAGGTAAATCTGGTTTATTATTCGGCCATGTGCATTGGACCTGATTGTATTGGGCTTTACGACCTTATGTTACGTATATGTAATTAAATTGCTTGTGTGTTAGTTTTAAAATTCTTCTTATTTTATTTTTGTTTCATTACATTTTATTGTAATGATTATTTTCAGGGATTCGAAATTCTTTTTCAGTAGTTCTGTTTATCTAAGACGTAAAACATATTACATTTGCAATATTTTTAGTTTACCTTGGTCCACGGTAGTGTAAGCGCTACGCTAAAACGATTGGCTATTGCCAAGGTCATTTCGTCTAGTCTAGATAAACAGTGTGTTATTTTTTAAATTTGTTTCAGAGTGATAGTAGATACGGGTTCTTCCTACGTGACGAATTGCATTTTTCTTATTGCGTGTTTCAAGTGTTAGGAGACCTCATAGTCTGTCTCGCGAGAACGGGATGATAATTAGGGTAGATATATACTCTTCCCGTGCGCTTATCAGTCAGT
>JAECUM010026867.1:17500-19781 GCA_016617855.1 Megalonaias nervosa | reverse complement strand
TCTCAGCATCGAGCCGTCATCAACAAGGGACCTGGATCATAGTTCCTAGCTTAGAAACTTTTAAGATATCCACCCTATAATCCTGTTCCCATTTACTTGGCATAAATATACAAATGCGCACATATTAACTGATACAGCGGAAGTCATTACATTCAGGGTTCTAACCAAGGGGCTCAACGTTCAGGATGGAAGTTAAAAAGACGGTGAGCATGTACGTGTTTAACAGACACATACTTGTCATTTTGTTGTTTCTGTTGTTGTTGATGATAATGATGATAATGATGAAAATGATGATCATGAAAATGACGACGACGACGATGATAATGATGACCACTATTATTATTATTATTATCTCAAAAATGTTCCATGTCATTGCACTTCTTGGATGAAGTTTACAGCCATCTATCATGTATAATAACGTCCGTCATTTAAAAACAAAAAAATTTGATTTTTCTACAATATGTAGCATACGACAGGTCTTTGAAAATGGTGATGACAAATCACGTGATGAAAACACTGGTGAAAACGAACCTGTCAGTGTATGTGCTACCGAACTTCAAATTCTAATTTTGGATGCCAGAAATTACATTTAAAATAAATAATCCGCATCATGCGATTCTTTTTTCACATTCTTCCACTCCTAGCCATTTATGGAACGAGAAGTCTACCCTAGTAAGAAAGAAATAGACCTCCCCCTAAAAAATCCAAAAACAAAAACGAACACGGCTTACATCCACAACGGGGTTGGACGTAAAACGATTGCTTTCTACAGGTACAAGAGCACGTGGTCAGGTTGAAAGTACCACCATTCAGGCAATCGGCATTCCCACAGTCTGCAAAATAAACGTACAACCAGTTGACTTTGAATTTAATAAATTCAGCGACATAAAATTTTGCTGTTTGCTCGTTTCTAATTCTGATATAATGCTGTAATGAACATAAATAAAAATTTTGTGAACTTATTTATCCCACTAAATTGCATTGTATTTTGCACGTGAACTATTTTCAATATACGGTATATTCTCGTCCATCAGACTTTCTTTAATATATAGCACCATAAATGGAAAAAATCTACTGATAGTTTTACCATCAACGTATAACTTGGGATAAGCCAATCAAAAACATCCTACCTAAAGCAATCAAAATGTCGCTCTTATCTCTTTTGAAGTGATGATTTACTCTGTATTGATCCTTATAACTTCACTAACCAAGATAATCCTAAGAGAGCGTTTGTTTGGTTTTGGAGATATTTCTTCTGCAATAATAATAATAATAATAATAATAATAATAATAATAATAATAATAATAAACAATATTTCTATAATTTTCTAAATTTAAACAGAAAAGAACAATGAATTGTAAGTCTCTGATTTTAAGGTTTAGTACGATACCGAGGAAGAAGGCCCGAGTAAACTGAATATTTTCACATACGGGAAATAGGGCGCAGATCTGTTCAGTAAAATTATGAACTGACGACTGTATGAAGTTTATCTCGTTCGTCTAATGGGATAATAAAAAGGTGCACGGTTTGATTCAGTCTGACGATATTAAAATGTAATATAAAGTCACCCTCTGTTCCAAAAAAGAAATTTCGGAATTTAGCGGGGATTGTTAAGTTATTAATATTGCGAACTTTTGTGCCTGGATAAAAATATTTTTTTTTTACTTTTTCTTTACAGCTTTATATCCCAAATCTAACGCACCGAAATAACAATTTATTTTTAATGAATGAGTTTTGTTTTTCTAAATAATGAACACTTGTTAGTCAAGACTTTATTCTGAACTGAGTGTATGGTAAACATCATTTGATCAAATATTATTAAACTGTTTTAACTAGAAATAATTAATAACTAATACGAGATTAATTATCGTCTTATATCATATATTTTATATCCCGCGTTTCATCAAAACGTTTAATTCTCTAGTTCTAACGAAACCCTTGCATATTTCTATCGCTCATGGCATAATACGGCCAAAGTTAAGATTTGATCTAAGCAAACACCAAAAGATCTGTGGCTTTAACGCCATTTTCAGCATGTGATAGGATATACATAGCGCCAGTGTATTTGGTGGAGGACAAACTCTGGAAAACCCCGGGAAGAACCACCGACCCACGGGAATCTACTGGCACATTCACTTTCATATACCCATGTTGGCTGAGCCGGGACTCAAACCCAAGGGGACAAAGGTGAGATGTAAGTGATCTATAAAGGCGAGCGCCTTAGACCACTCGGCCACCCTGGACCTTAGACCACTCGGCCACCAGGGACCACAAAACCAC
>JAECUM010026867.1:0-12500 GCA_016617855.1 Megalonaias nervosa | reverse complement strand
TTACTTCCCTTCACCTTCTTCGAAATCGTCATATTCTGTTGTCATTCTCCGACAGCCAATGTACGAAAAAAATCAATATCACCTGCCTACGTCAAGCGGTGTTGAATATCGTCGGGTTCGTATGCATCAGCTTTTAATATAAGCCAACTAAACGTGTTCATGGAAGTATTTGAACAATCAGAGCTGCTCAAACCATCGGAAATAAATTTCTGTTGCTTGGTTGTCTGTGGCGTTTTACAAAATTTTCATAGAATGTTGTTTATAGAAAAAGTAGATGCTTAAAGTTATATTGAATTGAACATGTTTTAAGCAGTCTACGTCCTATTTGAAGCAAGATTTTTGACCATCATTATACTAACAACAAAGTTTCATAAAAACGATATAACGCGTGAAGGATTAAAGTATGGATCACTTTTTATCATGGATAGCATTGTTGTTTGTCTGAGAAACTTTCGTTCCTCCAAAAACTTCAACCACTATTGAGAATGGCAGATACATAAATCCTCTGCCATAAACCCTGAAGTATTCCGTATACTTTTAAAGTTAAATGGTTGGAATGTAAAGTAGAGACTATTAAAAAAATTGTTTTGAAGTAATATTTCATCTTGAAGGTAATTAGCATGATTTATAAATGTATAACTAATAATATATGAAACAATAATTGTCCTGTATTGTCTTGTTGCATAATATTTACCACGTTACTGTTTCTGTGAATAAAATTTGTAATGAAGATTGAACCAAACACTAGCAGACATCCTATTTTTGGTGTAGGTAAACCTTACGGAAACAGTCAAGACCCCACCCAAACTTCACCAATTTGCCACACCTATTACAGTATTTATTCGAAAAACCAATTGGTTTCTAGTCAGTTTTGTTCTGGGTAACATGTGATTCGTTACTTAATGACAACTATCATACCGAGCTTCTTTAAGGCGATGTCCTTTGTCTTTATGGTGAGGTATCAAGACAGACTGTACTATATAACCGTTAAAAACTCAAAATTTTAACTTCCTTATTCTTCATCAAAACTGCGTGAAATTTTCAATATCCACTGAAAATATCTCCCTAATAAAGCAATCTCGTTTCCAAAGGAAAATAACTAATGAGTGGGTGCGGTTTTCTCGTTTCTGGCGATTCGTCAATAAAATTTCAGATATTATTTATAAAGTTACTAGTCCTTCGTTAGTAACTATATCCAATGATGAAATCATGATGATGCGTCCAAATTTATATGAGACGTTGTGTAAGTCTATGGACCACTTGTACTTTCAAATTTGAAAATAATGTCGAAAGGGTGTTCCAAGTTCAGTATCAGTTCATTCCCTTTATATATTTCATTTGTTGATTAGGTTGTTTAAAATAGTCACTGTAGCGAGATAGATTCTGTTACAGGTCGAATGATAATCTTAAAGGATGAATCAATAACATGCTGAATGCACGATTATGAAATCCCCCATCCCCCACCTATAATTAATGCAATATCACTCAAAAGTCACGCACCTGTAGTTAATATAATCAAAATCTATAAGTATATTAGCATCCAATTACGTTCGGTCACAATTGTCCCAAAAAAAAAATCTAAATGAAGATGACTGCGAACTGAAAATTACATCTAAATATATGAAATAATATTCCGGGTGGTTTATCGCATGCATAGAAATTAGAAATTAAGAACTCAAATGACAGGCTTTCAAGCTTTAATTTATATTCCATCATTTCGTAAACAGGGTCTTATTTTCATGGATGTCACTCAAACATGAACCCCTTAGCATCGAATATGTTATTACCACAGCACCCGCTGTCATGACTTTCAAATTCAGAGACATTTGATAAGAATGCCGTATTTACCCGTATTTATTACACACCAAACTGAAAACACAATTTACTCATATCTGGTCCGGAAATTATTGCCTCTGACAGCCAATAAAAAATCCCGACCTTTCAAAAGTAACGACAATTGGGATCAGTTGAAACGAAAACTCAAGCTCAAACTCAAGGACGAGATTTTTGTTTCAACCAATCATAAGTTACGTTACATTTCAAAGATTTTGGGGGGGGGTTTGCCGATAGTAGAACTCAATATAAAACTCAAGATCCCAGTTTTATGGTGTCTAGATCTACTGCCCATTAATTCGCTAGTAGGTAAAACCCCGTTTAAACGAAATTTTCTCAAAATATGTCCTCAAATAGAAAATTTACTGGGGCCATATGTCTCAGCGTGTTTATTCGACAACAGGTCTGGAGATCATGCAACTAAGCTTGAGATTGAGTTTCGACTTTCAGCCAACCAGAAATGTCGTTACTTTCAAAAGGTCGCCCTCTAAGTGCCTGGTATAGGAAGCGCAATCACAAACTGATGTTAATGACACTTTTGACACTTATATAAACAACTAAATCTGAAGAAGAAAATTTTAGATATTATAGATGTGTGTTGAAAAAGGGAGGGGGGCGAATCTGGTCTCTGTAACTTTGTCATCAGGAGTCAGCTTGATCATTACTGTGGTATGCCACGTGAACTAGCTGGACCAATAAATATCAGTTAAAAAACCGACCTAAAATTAATACAATAAATTGGTGGTCAAACTAAGTACACAGTATATATATTACTGGCATATATATATAGTAGTATATATATATATATATATATATATATATATATATATATATATATATATATATATATATATAATACGGTTTTGGTAGATCATCAACTACCGACACATTATATAAAGGCACTGCTGGGTGTTCCCTTCTCGCTTTTGGGTGCCGGCATTGCACAATCAAATAATGAACAAAATTTACGCTGTTGATGAATATCGGTCTCAGTTTTAACGATCCAATATGTAGAAATATTCTCACGGGAAATGAAAAGGAAAAACATCAGCAATTAAATCTACCACGGTATTCATAACCCAAGGCGCTTTGTTTGGAATTGTCATCCGGAACGATAACGGTATATTTAAATATGTGTGGCTTGATCAGATTATTTACTGAACATGAAAACAATTTTACAGCCAATATCATTTCGTCACGGCTTTTGTTAGACTGACATAAAACCTCTGCAAGAAACACATTTCTGTGGTATTAATTGATTACAAGAGCATCAGCGGTTTAGTCACCCGTAATTGAAAGGGATTTACACAGGCATAATCCATTATAATGCAAGCCTGTTTGTGTCGATTTCATTAAGAACCTCGTCCGTTCCATGTGTCCTCGGTATTGCTAGACAGAGCAAACGTACCCTATAACTTACGCCAGAGATTGACTAGACCCCATCCCTAGCCCGACTCCCCAGAGATTCGTCTTTTATTAATTCACCTACAGTATTCATTACCTGTGAAGGTCTAATAAAAATGAACAGACAAATAACATGTCAAACATTACTGGTATGTTTAGATACGTTAATTAAACATGCAAATATTTTTATATAGTTAATATCGTTAGTGTCACGGTTGTAATTGGAGTATCTAAAAACACAGCAAGACACCGTTCTGTCTGCTTTACTCCTATTATTACATTGTACGGGAATCACGAGATATGTTACCGACATTGAAAGCGATTTATACAGTTCTTGTCTTTTATAATGAGAGTCTGATTGTACAATCCAAAAGTATTGGAAATTACCATTCACACATTATTTCTGCTAGATGGCGTTAGTGAACAATTGGATTTGTTGTATGCTTTCACGCTCTGGTGCTAGTTATTTGGTTTTCTTTATCCAGGGCGATTACCAGCTATACTTCAGTTGGAAAATATTCTCGTTTATTTCGACCAGACCTCTCGCGTGGCTTAGTGAGAACTTCGCTTAACGAGAGTCCAGTAAATTCTTTACAAACGGCTGCAACGGTCAAAATGAACGTTACCAAAATTCTGGTAAGTAGGTATGTAGATATACAGACACACAAACAGAAAAATTACTGGATAGATAGAAAGATAGACTGAAAAAAGATAGATATATGTATGTGATACACTTACCCTGGGGCATAATTACAGACGTAAAAGTGGAAAGTTGAACAATATGCGTAACCACACCCTATCTTATGCGACTTTGCCCACACCACCTGAAACCAATAAAAAGAATGTATTGTTGTTGTCTGTTTCATATTTATTTTCATTTTATACCTTTTTGTTCATATAACGCTCACCACACTGCTAAATTCGCAGACAACCAGGAGGAAAATTACCATGATGGATTTGCTCTAATTACCTTGTGTAACACAGAAACGATTGATATTTTTAAGTTCATGTTAAATAGAGTAGCGACACAATAACGATTGAATGGTAAGTTCGTGTTATATAGAGTAGCGACACAATAACGACTGGTAAAGGTAAGTTCGTGTCTGAGTACCGACATTAAAACGATTGATGTGGACAGTTTTTGTTAGACGGAATAGCGAAATCAATGCGATTGCTACATGAAGTTTTGTTACACAGAGTACCAACCAAATACGATTGATATGGCCAGTTTGAGTTCGAGTAGGGCATTAAAACGAATGATGTGGACAGGGTCTTTTTTAGAGTAGCAATATAAACACGATTGATGTGGACAGTTTTGTCGCTTGAAAGCCCATTAAATGCTGCAAAATTATCGTATTGCAGCGAAGGTCGTCCATGCAGAGTGTGTAATCAATTCGTGTAGCTTCATGACCCCATGAACCATGTACATTACGATATTCAATTCTTGAAGTTACAAAATGTTATAAAAATAGTAAGAAATCTCATGAACTAGATCTGTATTTTAAAGCATTGTATATAAACGTTGAAAAATACACACAAGAAGGGTTCGTGAATACATAAGCAGTTCCTTTCTGATGTTATGAACCAATAACATTTATAATTCTCCCGTCGAATGATGCGATTTTCACCTGACCTGAATCATTGATTTTGATTTTGCAAAGAACATGTTTATTCCAATCTGAGTCCAGAACATTGGAAATTCCCTGTGCAATACCGGGTCTACCTGTTATTTATCACATTTTATTTTATAATGTTAGAAACAGACCTTCTAGTTATAAGTAAGAGTTGATCTTTGTAAACATTTGGAACCTTCCAGAATTAAATTTTCCATTAGATAATATTGTTTTTTGTTTTGTTGTTTTTTTTTTGTTGTTGTTGTTGTTGTTGTTGTTTTTTTTTAAAATAAAATACTAACTGTGACCTGAGGACAAGTAGAAGGCTGGAATTTATCTATTCAAATTATTTAATTCAAGACAGTCTTCTCTGGAAATACAAAGTGCTCAAAAATAATACTCTTGGTCATGGAGACTTGAATGTTTATAGTGACAGTCGCATAAGTATATATTGCTGGATTAAATTATTATGATTCAACAAAAGACTTGGCACATTACTACGACACAGGCCACCACAGGCATATCAACACTTCCAGCATTTGTTTATTTTTTGGAATACCACTAATGTTTATTTAGAACTTAAATCTTTAGTACCTGTGTTAGAAATTCCAGGATTATTTTGGGATTGAATTCAGAATAAGTTCTTTTTACATTTTTCGCTTTGTATTCTAAGGAAATAACATTAATTGTTGAATTTTACAAAAAGTGTTGGTTTTCGCTCTTTTCTGTTACCTTGTTTAAGACCACAAAGTCGTAGCAAAATAAAACAAACAAATTTGACTCTTTCAGAAACATACTGTAGGATAGCGACCTGTCGCTGTAGCGTCGTTGGTACTTTGTCGGAGTCGTAATCCGAGGGAAGCGGGGAGATAATTGTATTTATTATACACCTATCAAGTTTGTTTTTACTCAAGACAGAACCAGACTTTTACCATCATTTCCTAGAAGAGAACTATATTCTGTTTTTCTAGTTCCGTATCACAGTCTGAAAACGAGACTGAAACTACTTTGTCCTCAATTGCCATGCGCAAGGAAAGAGTTACATTATCTGTAACAAATCTGTATCATCAAGTTACAGCATTTTGTTCAATTCCCTTGTAAATAGCTGACAAAATAACGCTGCCCTTCCCATGCCAAGTCGTCAATGGAGCCTCTCACACCACTTTTAGCCTGGCCCCGGAGGGAATCTTCAGAGTCATTCAGCTATTGAAACCTTCCGTAATACAAACTTTGAGGACTGCACATAACTTGAAATCACATATATGGGTCTGCTGCCCCGTTGCGTCTAAAAAATTTGTGTTACTAACAGTGGTCGTAGTAAAAATGAGTGACTGTTGTTTCACGCGATTCGTTTATAAGCTCTGGTATTGCGATTCGGTTTATGATTTCCGATGAAATTCGTTTTAAAAGGGTTGAAATGTTCAGCAATTTCTTCGTTTTCGGTTAAGTATGGAAATTTTATTAAATTATCTGAAAAGTTATAGACAAATCAAAATTATCATTATCATAGTAATTCGATCTTGATTTGCTATATCATGTCTTGTTGTCAGCATCAGCAAATCCAAGTTCATGATTTGACGCTTCGCGTCTCGTAATTATCAGGATTTTTTTTTAATGCTGTCAACTCGACGCGATCTAGTATTCAAGAACGCATTACTGTGATAATACATTTAGCGAGACATATTTAGCGGTCATGTGTCAATACATCTAGCGAGGTATAGTTAGCAGTCATGTGTTAATATACTTAGCGAGGCATAGATAGCGGTCATATGTTAACATATTTAGCGAGGCATAGTTAGCGGTCATTTGTTAATATATTTAGCGATGTGTAGCGGTCATGTGTTAATATATTTAGCGATGCATAATTAGCGGTCATGTGCTAATATATTTAGCGAGGCATAGTTAGCCGTCATGTGATAATATATTTATCGAGGCATAGTTAGCGCTCATGTGTTAACATCTGAATGACATAGGAAAAGTTGGCAATAACGGCCAGGTCATAAAATTACATATCGATCAGAGTTCTAAACCGCGACAGAAATGTTTACCTTAACACTGTACTTTAACTTATACAAATATAAACTGAAATGGTTCTGATTAATTCTGAAAACAAGAGCACCAAGAACGGCACATTATTCACCAGCTCCGTATTTAATATCCCTCTGTGTACTCAAGGCACTAAGTTGGACATGGTTGACTTTGAAGGTTATTGAGCAACAGGTCTCAATGATCTAGACCTTTTTGATCAACGTATTCTGTTCTGAACTTAACTTACTGTGCAGAAGCCATTATTTGCATATTAGTACTACTAAGAACGTGGCTTTTTACTTGTATAACCCAGAATCAATAGATTTCTTCATTATCCTAAGTGCAAGACATCCACAATTGTTTTTCAAGAATGGTACCCAATAATTAAAGCCATTCTGAAAAATGAATTTTATAGCCACAATAACTTTCATTTTTGACATTTTGACCCCTAGACCAACAGGTCTCTTCTTATTTGCAAAATCTCTAAAAATTTGCTCAGATTAAATTGTCCAAAAATTGGAAATGCCACTTTTCTTTCAGTCATTGTGACCTTAAACCTTGACCTTTTGACTCTTTACCAATATAACTTTTCTTTATTATCCTGCGTTTAGGCCATCCGAAAACTTCATGAAGGCACGCGGTCGAGAACGCTGTAATAAACCATTGTTGTTTTGTTTAATCACAGTGATGACCTTGACATTTTAACTTTTGGCCATGATATCGTTTGGCGTCTTTCTTACACAAAGTGCAAGCGAATTACAAACTTTGGTAGCTGTAGATAGTCAAGAATTTGAGCTATTGTGCCGAAACGAAACCGGGATCCGATTAGATATTGATGCATAATACTTCTTGGGGCGCTAGGTGGCCGAGCAGTATAAAGAGCTCGCCTTTACAGATCACTGACATCTCACCTCTGTTCGCGTGGGTTCGAATCTCATCTCGGCCAACCGGGTATGTGAGAAAGCTTGCCAGTAGTTTCCACTGGGGTGATAGTTCCTCCCAGTATTTCCCCGGGATCTTCCTCCACAAAATATACTGGCCGCCATGTGTTGCCAATTATCCACAAAACCATTAATAGCCATAATGCTTCTAATTAAAGGCATATAAAAATCTGTTTTGTATTTGTATTATTATTATTATTATGATTGTTGTTGTTAGTTTATTTCCTCCAGAACATTTTCTGAGCATCACTCTCCGTCGACCGCGAGAACAACTCTGCATTACTGGCAAGATTTCACTCTTGTTCATTACATTAGTTTTTCAATGTAATTGCATTCAATCGATTAAATAGTGTGTACTCAAGCAAAGATTTAATATGATACAGAATAGATAGAAAAACTTTATTAGGGCGCGCACAAAACACACAGAAGTCGAGATGTTGTTGTTGTTGTTGTGGGGCTTAACGCCATTTTTCAGCACACGATAGGCTATACATGGCGGCCAGTATTAATGGTGGAGGAAGAAACCGGGAAATCCACGGAAAGAACCACCGACCCACGAGAAGCTACTGGCAAGCTTTCTCACATATCCACATTCGCCGAATCTTAGACTCGAACCAACGCAGACAGAGGTGAGATGGCAGCGATCCGTAACGGACAGCGCTTTAGACCACTCGGCCACTCGGGGCCCCCAGAAGTCGAGAAGCATTACAATTAAAATACACATATTGATACATACGAGGATAAGATAAATGGATTGATTTCAACAGTTTCCACCACACGATAAACACAAAAGGTTGCAGTTGTTCTAGGGATCAATAGTTGCAATATTATGTTTCTTTACATTAACGCAACCATCTGTGTTTATTGTTACACCTATTCCTGAGTGAACACCAACGGTTGTTATATCCGTCTCTTCACAGGTATAAGTTCTCTGGTTTATTCTCTAATTGTTGAGGGGTGGGGTGGGGTGTAAATTGGTTCTTTAGCTTCCTCTCCACAAAAGAAAAGAGACAGCCTCTTCATCGAATAAATTGTCATCCATTATTCAATCCTTATCCTAAAGAAAAAATAAGTGGAAAATCACAATAACTTTATAACGTATTACCTGTGTGTAATGTCCAATATTGGCGAAAACATTGCTGCTGGAGTTATAGACGAAATTATTGACTTCGTTGTACCACATCGTGACAACACTGCCCCATGTCAAAGGCGTTTGGCCTGTTGCCTTCCCCAGATTTTGTCCAGCCGAGTACCTCCCTGTTCAACAATTAAATAAATAAAGGTCAAGTCTACGCTTATTAAATTGACTTTTGGAACATAATTTAGACTTTATATTCAACCTGCTTGACTAATTCTCCAGACTTAAAACTCAGTTTATTTTTCCCACATACTAATCAGCTTATCTGAGCAACTCCTTAACTCACTGCATATGCTTAATGGAAAGGCGATCCATGTGTCTGTGTTGTTACAAAGCGTTATTTTATGTCAGGGTTTTGGGGGACTAGTTCCACATTCTGGACTGAAGTCTACGAAACACACACACACACACACACACACACACACACACACACACGCGCGCGCGCAAAGGGCATTTACTAAGCATTACTGAAAAACCGAGATCCAAGAAGAGTAAAAGAAAGAAACAAGAAGAACCACTGAATCGTAAGACCAGGATTTTAAGCACTGTAATCTTTCCAGTGAATAGTCGAGGCCATTTTCTAAACCTTTCTAAACCTTATAATTCTGCTTGTTTACGATTCTGCTGATACAATGTGCGCGTTTCACGTAAAGAAAGGAAACAAACTTCAAGATTATGCGAAATTATGGGGGCTTCAGTACCCTTATCAATAATTTGAATGGGACACATAATTACATTTTTGACCTAAAGTTTTAAACAATGTTCTGTACAGTTGTTGAAGGAAAGATTAAAGGTTCATGGCCATTCCTTCGACTTTCTGGATCTTCTCCAATATATATTTACCTGGTATAGTCCTTTGGTATCCACTGTCATGAGTATAGTTACAGTTATCAGCCCATGCCTGTGCAACAGCCGCAACATAAGTATCCCAGCTCTGGATAATAATAATAATAATAATAATAATAATAATAATAATAATAAATAAATAAATAAATAAATAAATAAATAAATAAATAAAAAAATAAAAATAAAAAAATATCTTAAAAATAGTATCATCATCATCATCATCATCATCATCATCATCAACAACAACAACAACAACAACAACATTATCATCATTGTCATCATCAATATCAATATTATTATGACCAGCATCATTGTCATCATCGTATATAATTAAGAGCAGAGAATTCTCTAATGCCTGCTGATGTCTCCCGGTTTTTTTTTTATCCCAACATCCACCCTCCACCTCTGCGTTTTGATCTCAGATCCTACGGAAACACGATTTTTCATGCAATCTGAAAACAAGGTATTCTATACTGTGCCTAGACTTAAAAGCATTAAAGTTAATGAATGCGTTGATAAATCAGCCAAAGCTACCTGGCAATTATCCGTTTCCAAATGGATGATTCCATATACTGACATCAAATATTACATAAATCATCAATTTTTTCATACATGGTAAAATATGTTGAATGAAAATCGCACACAAACTTCAGAACATCAACCCACTATTGGTGGAGAGGGGAGTGCTTCACACAACAAATGGCTTGGTATTGTGCCTATTGCGTTTAAAGGATACACATTCCTGACCTACGTATACCTCCTGGTGGGTGAGCCTAGACTAGAATAAATACCCTGTCAGCGTCCACTGACAGTGGACCAAATTCGTGTCTCGTGTGTCGACTTCCATTCTGTGAGACGAAATTGTTATTTATTTATTTATTTACTATGCGAATTCAATGAAGATCCCGCATAATCATGTACCAGCAGAGAAAATCTTGAACGTTTTGAGAGAATACGATTTATCTCCATGATTTTGACATTTGTTTTAAGGATTTTACATGTCCTACACTAATCTTTTATTTACACCGTATCGAATTTTATCATCTTTACCTTTTAGTAAGCACCACATAGCAAGTATTGGTCTACCGTGAAGTTAAAATCGACAACAACAACAACTACAACTACTACTACCACTACTACAACTACTATTACAACCTCCAGTATTATTACTAATACATCTACTACTATTACAGCTCTTACCATTTTGAGCATGTCCGTTGCCTCTGGAGTTACTTGTCCTCTATATTCATTGTGCTTATTGACAATTATCGATTGGTCAGCACTACTTACACCTACAAAATAGTTTTATTTAATATTTATAAATGAAAAACTTTTTGGAGCATTTCTTTTATTTACCATGTATTTATTTGTATTTAAGGCTGTAAAATGTTCTTCATGGTTCATTATATTCACGTATCCATTATTACGTAAGTTGGTCTCGATCTGGAATTCTTCTATTGCCAAAGGAAAGAGAATGCAGATCGCTCCGTAAGAACAATAATAATAAGTAATAGTTGTAGGAATACAAAGTCTTAAGGGACATCTTATTTTGAGACTAATTAATATGCATATAATTGCAGAAATTATGGATTGTTATGTGTAAGCAAATATTTAAAGATTTCATTTTTATTATTAGAAAGAAGGGAGTCAAACATCAACATATATGATTCTTACCAGAATTTGAAGCCAACGGGGATTTTGGCAAGCAGGCACTATGTCTGGATATTACTTGATACTTGGCGTCACATGCCTGCCATATAATAATAATAATAATAATAATAATAATAATAAACATCGTCATCTTTTCATCACCATCGTCATCGGCGGCATAATCATCATCATCAAAACTAAAACGGAAGCTCATCATGTTCTATGCTGATAACATATACATGCAAGACATTATCGTACTATCTTCTAAAAGCATGGTACAACAACAACAGCAGCAACAACAATAAACAACAATGTTAATAAAACTTATCGAGAAGTATTCAATGTTTACTTAAAGCAGAAAATGTAATAGTTCACATAAAACTATTGAAGCGAACATACGTCTGTAAGAAGTCTTAGACAAATAATAAATACGAAAGGTTGTCAGCTGTAGTCACAGAGAGAGAGAGAGAGAGAGAGAGAGAGAGAGAGAGAGAGAGAGAGAAGAGAGAGAGAGACTTACTGCTTCAGCACGGAATCCTGAAACATAACAAAATGAAAGAAGTCAGGAATTTAATCCAGATATAAACAATTGTCTCGTGCATACATTATTAGGTTGTTTCTGAATAAGTTCGTCTGTAAACTCTTTTATTTCCAAAAACCTCAACTGGTATTGAATGGCTGACATTCTGGCGGGGCGAAAAGAAATTTCCATATTAAATTCTTTTTAATATTCGCTGCCAATATATTTATGCTGAAATTTCTTTTCCACAACTCGGACAGAATGTTCTCCGTGTGTGATCGATGATTTTTATTATTGCTATATGCAACCTTCGATTTCGCGTGTAATTCATGTTCTTTATCACTGCGACATTCAATCTTTGCTTATGCGTGTGATGTCTTGTTCTTAATAATTCTTATTTGTAACCCATGGAAAAAGTAAATGTAGAAATAAGATATAAATAGGAATATCGTGTGAATTAAAAAAAATAAAATAGTAAGTCTATTTTTGGGAATATAAATTAAAATAATTGCAAAAAAAAAAAAAAA
>JAECUM010026866.1:0-33028 GCA_016617855.1 Megalonaias nervosa | reverse complement strand
CTCTGCCAGGTATACAGTTTGGATAAATTGATTTCATAAGCAAGCTTTACACGTAAGGAAATGTTTACTCATCTTCATCGTGGATGTGTGTTGAGGAAGGATGGGTACTAACGTTATACAACTGTTTTATTTAAGTAAACAACAGTTGTTTATCTTTCTATTTTCAAGTTTAACGTGTCTTGTCCATTGATTCTACATTATGTGTTGTTTTAGTTGGTACATGTGGATTAGTGAAGATCCTACTGCATGCATAAAAAGATCACTGTTCCTTTGGTTTTGAGACTAGTGACTTATAAAATTAAGCCAGATTGGTACCTACGTAAAAATAGTGACTTCAAAAACCAAAGATATAATTATCTTACGGCGTATCAAAGCATTAGGTTGACAGAATTGGCTAAGAATTTGTGGTAAAAAGTTGACTTGTCCCGTAAAATATCGCAATAGAAAAAATAACTTTTCGTTGGCCTTGTACCACAAAATATCGTAATATGGAAGTTAACTTGTCTTTGGCCTTGTACCACAATATATGGCAATATAGAAGCTAACTTGGCCTTGGCCTTGTACCACAAAATATTTAGCAATGCAAAACAGGAAATATGCGGTTACTATGATTTAAATTTAGAAAGAACAAAAGTTTGTTCCAGCTTTAAAAGTGGTGAATTAGTACTGTCACACTAACAATCAAATTTCTAACTTTCTACCTGTGATAATCTTTCTCATTTCATGGCCGTTGTACTGAAGTTACCTCTATCATTTGCACAAAAGGAAATTTTATGGTGAAGTAGGTAAACATTTGCGTCCTGGTTTGTTGTTATTAGAAGCATTTTGCCAGGCTCACGTGAGGTTTTGGATGCCATCATTTTCGGTTTACTTTTATTCGAAATGAAATTTAAATGTTATGCTCAAGAGGATAGGCGCTGAGAAATGGAATTTGGCTGAAAATCAAAATTTAATGTGCCTAGTCCCTATCCTAGTCGTGGTTTTTGTATACCAAGTCCCTATCCTAGTCGTGGTTTTTGTATACCAAGTCCCTATCCTAGTCGTGGTTTTTGTATACCTAGTCCCTATCCTAGTCGTGGTTTTTGTATACCTAGTCCCTATCCTAGTCGTGGTTTTTGTATTCCTAGTCCCTATCCTAGTCGTTGTTTTTGTATACCTAGTCATTATCCTAGTCGTGGTTTTTGTATACCTAGTCCCTATCCTAGTCGTGGTTTTTGTATACCTAGTCCCTATCCTAGTCGTGGTTTTTGTATACCAAGTCCTTATCCTAGTCGTGGTTTCTATATACCTAGCCCCTATCCTAGTCGTGGTTTTTGTATCCCTAGTCCCTATCCTAGTCGTGGTTTTTATATACCTAGTCCCTATCCTAGTCGTGGTTTTTATATACCTAGTCCCTATCCTAGTCGTGGTTTTTGTATACCTAGTCCCTATCCTAGTCGTGGTTTTTATATACCTAGTCCCTATCCTAGTCGTGGTTTTTATATACATAGTTCCTATCCTAGTCGTGGTTTTTATATACATAGTCCCTATCCTAGTCGTGGTTTATGTATACCAAGTCCTTATCCTAGTCGTGGGTTTTATATACCTAGTCCCTATCCTAGTCGTTGTTTTTTGTATACCTAGTCCCTATCCTAGTCGTGGTTTTTATATACCTAGTCCCTATCCTAGTCGTGGTTTTTATATACATAGTCCCTTTCCTAGTCGTGGTTTTTGTATACCAAATCCTTATCCTAGTCGTGGTTTTTATATACGTAGTCCCTTTCCTAGTCGTGGTTTTTGTATACCAAGTCCTTATCCTAGTCGTGGTTTTTATATACATAGTCCCTATCCTATTCGTGGTTTTTATATACATAGTCCCTATCCTAGTCGTGGTTTTTGTATACCAAGCCCTTATCCTAGTCGTGGTTTTTATATACCTAGTCCCTATCCTAGTCGTGGTTTTTGTATACATAATCCCTATCCTAGTCGTGGTTTTTGTATCCTAGTCCCTATCCTACTCGTGGTTTTTGTATATCTAGTCCCTATCCTAGTCGTGGTTTTGTATACCTAGTTCCAATGCTTGTCGTGTTGATTACAAAAAGAGGATGAGCAAAATAGCCGAAATCGAGGAAATTAAAGCATTTTATTAGAGGTTACTTTTTCATTTGTTTGTCTTACTTTCATATGTTGTTTTTTAAAAATAGAAAACTCCAGTGCATACTTGCACCAGAATCCGCTGTAAATAGAAAATAAAATACCGACTTTAGCTGTGACCATCAGTCATTCGTCGAACTTTAATGAGCCGTCCAGTCACGTAACGTAATGATGTCCAACATTTTCCTTACACATGTATATTACGAAATAATAATAATAATAATAATAATAATAATAATAATAATAACTATATTGTGTTTCTTTTCTTATTATTATATTATATTATAACTGAATGAGTGTTCAAGTTGTTATTGGACGGGGTGGTGTTAATTTTTTATATCTGGTTCATTGTTTAAATTTTGACAACACAACGGTAAAATAATCGTACTAGGCTGCTTTTGAATAAGTTGACCAACACATAGAATACATACCAGAAAACTTTCTTTTTCTCTTAAAATTAAAAGATCACTTTTATTCTGTGTACGTGCGTGTGTGTGTGTTTAATGTCAGAATTGGGTGTGGACAACCGCGGATAGACTAACTGCCGCCTTCTAAAAGTAGCAAAACTGTATAAGATACACATACTGATGTCATAACTGTTGTTTCGGGATGACAAATATCGTGTTCAACAAGAATTTTTAATTTTTTAAGTTGACATTTTATTTGTGGTTTATTGCTTGTTTATTTTCCCCTTTCGCAGTTTTTAAATAAGATTATCATGACTATTGGTTTAGTCTGCTATAAACACAGCTTTTCTTTTGAAACATTATTTCTGATAGTTTGCAAGAGGGAGTATATTAAAATACAAGTTAAAATAAAAAAGATGTCAGGGATTTTACTGAGTCATAATGCAAAGATCCACATGCTACATTATTTTAAAGTTTTAATTTAAACTTTTCTTTGTTTCTTTTTCTTTTTGTGTTACGAAGATACATTTATCATGACTATTGTTTTGCGGTTAGCAAAAAGTGCAAGGGCATTACTTCTTGTTATTACATTTGTATTTCCTATATTTTGCAATAGGCGGTGATATTTTTAAAAAAAAGCGAGAGGGAATGTTTTACGTGCTGACTACTAGAAATCTCTACGTATTAAATTATTCAAAACTTCTGCTAATTGAAATGACCTAGTTTCAAGCATATATTATATGGAGGCTGTATGTGTGTGTGTGTGTGTGTGTGTGTGTGTGTGTGTGTGTGTGTGTGTACAAAGGAGAGGGCATTAAACAGTAACAAAGTTCCCTCGTATATACTGAAACAACCTTTTCCTTACAAACTCGTTGACAGCCTTCACCGATCATTGATGTTGTTAGAGGTAAAAAAATTCCAACAATATCTATATTTGGTTTCTCTTTGATATCCTTCTACCTTTATCTCGCGGGGTGGCGGTAGATACCTTATGACTGCGTGAGGGGTGGGAAGTAGATATATTATGTCTGCGTGAGGGGTGGGGAGTAGACATGGTGGGGAATAGATATCTTATGACTGCGTGAGTGGTGTGGAGTAGATATCTTACGATTGCATGACGGGTGTGGGGGAAATTGTCTTATGACTGAGCGAGGGGGTAGATATCTTATGACTGCGTGAGGGGTGGGGGTAGATATCTTATGACTGCGTGAGGGGTGGGGTAGATATCTTATTACTGCGTGAGGGGTGGGGAAGATATTTTATGACAGCGTGAGGGGTGGGGGTAGATATCTTATGACTGCGTGATGGGTGGGGGTAGATATCTTATGACTGCGTGAGGGATGGGGTATATATCTTATGACTGAGTGAGGGGTGGGGGTAGATATCTTATGACTGTGTGAGGGGGGTGTAGATATCTTATGACTGCGTGAGGGGTGGGGTAGATATCTTATGACCGCGTGAGGGGTGGAGGTAGATATCTTATGACCGCGTGAGGGGTGGGAGTAGATATCTTATGACTGCGTGAGGGGTGGGGGTAGATATCTTATGACTGCGTGAGGGGTGGGGTAGATATCTTATGACTGCGCGAGGGGTGGGGGTAGATATCTTATGATTGCGTGAAGGGTGGGGGTAAATATCTTCTGACCGCGTTAGGGGTGGGCGTAGATATCTTATGACCGCGTGAGGGGTGGGGGTAAATATCTTATGACTGCGTGAGGGGTGGGGGTAAATATCTTATGACTGCGTGAGGGGTGGGGGTAGATATCTTCTGACTGCGCAGTCATCTTAAGTCTTAATGAATGTTGATTCTATTGTTCTATTTCTTTTTTATCTGGATGAAAAGAGGAATGACAAGAAGACAAAGATGATGGTGATGATGACAACATCGACGATGATAATGACACTACCGGACGATGATGACTTAGACGAATGTAGTTTCAGTGCTGAATGTAGCAATGTTAACGATGATTACAACGAAGACTTTCTGTTACAGAGTCAAAATATCGAGAGAGAGAGAGAGAGAGAGAGAGAGAGAGAGAGAGAGAGAGAGAGAGAGAGAGAGAGAGAGAATGAGAGAGAGATAGAGAGAGAGAGAGACTAACTATACATGCAGTACATACCTCTGATGCAGTTTGAGATTTTACTGTATCAGACTTCAGCTCTTCAATGACTAACAAACTCAAGGAAACCACTTAATATGCTGAATGCTACCCGCATCATTCCTTGGGATATATCAAGCAACGGAGGATGGGGTGGGTGGGGCAGAGGCGGGGGCGTGGGATGGATAACTAACGTCCTACTGTTAAGATTGCTTATCGATTCAGCTTCTTTTGCACTAGCAAATGAACCGAGTAAAACCATCCCTAGTAATCTCCACTTCATGTATTGATGGGAGTGGAGGTATTTAGTTCACACATGAAGATTCTTGTCTATTTAGCGTCTCTTGTATTAGCACTTGAACCCGATTAAACCCTTTTCAGTGATCTCCATTGCGTGATAGCAATACGAGTGTACGTGCCATTTTAAGAGCATGCTTTAAACGATTTCTCGTTTCACATTACCTTACTCTGTTTAAATGCAATAAAATTATACCTTTTAACGATTTATTGATTTATAGGTAAAATATTATCGTTATAAAATATTAATTAGATAGATCGTTAGAATTTGAAAGAAACAGAAAGGATGGATGAAGAAAGTTTCATTATTAAGGTAAACTATGCTTTCAGTCCAGATATAAAATAAATGGAATCGGGCCAATTTAACAATATAGTAATGACACTTCAAAAGAAAAATATTGTGTTGTGAATAAAAAATAAACTCTCATCTTATTGTATAGCAGCTCGTGGTAATTTATTCAGAGGTACTGTTCATTGCCATCTGTTAGAGTTACAACCGGTCCTGCATGAAACAACGAATCAATATTGAGATAAACTTTCAACGGATTAATTTTACTGGATTTATACTTATTTATTTATACTGAATATACTGATGTTGCTTGGGATGGCTGTTTGGGTAAACAACTCTGCGAAATTTGAATCATACGATACAATCAAAAGCGTGGGAAATTGTGACTCGTCTCACTAGAGTGTATATTGTCATAAGATTTATGAAAAAACTGGTTGGCCTACCTTGGCAGACAGAAAAAAAAAAAATGTCACAAAGCCATATTATCTTCATGGCTTTACATATGGTGCCTCTCCTTCATATTTTGCTGACCTTGCACCACGATTTGGTTGACGAAAAAACCTGCATAATCTTGATAATACCATGTATTTTTCTCGAATTATTGGTATATTAAAAATAAGAAAAAATTCTATTGAACACTCGTCTCTTGGTAGGTAATAAATACTGAAAGTTACTTGTCTGCAGTCAGAAATAAAACTGAGGTTAAGACCACAAACGTACCTAGGTAATGACAAGATTTTTCGCATAACAGAATTAGAAATATTGACATCCATTATGATTTATATTCTTACCATTTGACAGATAATCTATCGTTTGCTTGTGGTGAAGATATATAAAATACTTATCATTGCATATTTTATTTACCTCTCCAGTAGCCTAGTGATTAAAGCATCAGCAAGGGATGCGGGAGGTCGTGGGTTCGAACCCCAGCCGAGTCATGCCAAAGACTCGTCAGAATGGTAAGAACAGCTGCTTCGCTAGGCGCTCAACATTAATAGGCTAGTGTGATGACTGGTAGACCTGGTGTCAGGATAATGTGACTGGGCGGGACATGATGCTATGTTTTCGGCATGATGCCCCAGTGCTAGACATCACTGTAAACTGCCACACTGCAGACATCGTAGCGATATGACTGAAAACTTGTTAAAAGCTGTGTTCAAAATCCTAATCACACACACACACACACACTTATTAGCAAATACTATATAGGACAACAGTGGAAACTGGTCGAAGGTCTGAGTCATATACCAGTAACTACCAATATGTCAGTCTGATAATCTGATTTTATTGCGAATATTAATATTCGTTTATTTGAATTGTCCATGTATATATTAAAAATATCAAACGCTTTATAGTATTCGGTGACTCAATGTTTTTGATTTCCATACTCATTTTATCGATGCTTTATTTATGAAAATAGATATGGCCTTTAACATTTTAGCTATATATTGTTCTTATATTCTTTTTGATGTATTTATTCTGGTCCAATATCTTCCATATTTCAATCATTTATAATTTCATCGATTTATGTATGAAGTTGCCGCCTTTGTTTCATTTCTCAATAGATTCTTGCTTTAGAGTTTTGCCTTTGTTTCAGTTTAAAAGTCTTGGGTCAGCATACATAAACTGTCACAGTAGTTCAAAGCATTTATGTCAGTTTTGAATAGAGATATCCGTATCAAATTATATTCTGAAAAATACACTCGTCATAGAATCCCGTTTTCTACGTTGAAGAACAAATTGTTTTGTTTCTATTTTTAGCTGATACAAGATGGCATAACATATCTGTAACATTACTTTTCTTAAGCAGTTTTGCATCCTTATAGTAGGTTACTTGTGTAAGTCATTTTGATATCAACGTCTTGGAGGTCACGCTAATTTCCGGGATTTAGAATAAATTTATTTTATTCAAAGAATAAGAGGAGGCGAGGTGTGTCGAGAGATCTATACAAAAGTTCAGTTTATGAAAGTTCGTTTAATTTCTACACAGATAAAGAACTCTTTCATCCTCTATCACCCCTTTAAAATGTGAGGAAAGAATCATTATTTCCTGAGTGAGTACACATTCAGTGTGGATACACGCCACACAATAACTAAACATGGAGGTACTATCTCTGTGGCTCATAAAGCAAAAGTGAAAACAAACACTCAGACACCACTGTCTGTAACCTTTTCAGCTATTACACACGCACCTCTTCTATATGCCAGACCATGACTCAAGTCATACTTATTGTACATTTTACACATATTCGTTTATTCGCCGACAAGAGAATAAAAACTACAAAAGACTATCACCTAAATAAAGAAAGCATATTTACACTGCTTAATTAAGACTGTGCAGACTTTGGAGGTCAGGAGAAGGTAGAATCACGAACAATCCCTGTTCCATCACAGGAGTCTGACATTTTAGTAATAAAAAGCTAAGAAAATTTGCGAAAACGCGAAATAACAATATAAGTATGCATACGGAGTGCAAGCGAGACTCCACCCGACTCCCCCTATTTGTCGTCTCGCGTCTTTTTTCTCACCTCAAAATTGCAGTAAGATTCAGAAACCTGCACATGTCTATTCAACAGACATTGACGTACCTACCAATGTTTCAAAAGTTTCTTTTTTATCTGTGTGTGTGTGTGTGTGGGTGTGGGTGTGTGTTGGTGTGTTTTTACATAAATGTTTATTTAGCTCGACAGGCCAGTGACTCACGTTTGTCATCCATGCACTCCTAACTGCTACTACTAAATTACTTACATGTAATCAACAGAACTTAGCATACACTTTCATTCTGAGGTCTTGTTGGTCCTAAAATAAATTGGCGCTCTTTCAATGTCTAATACAGTTTCCATGGCAGCCATCTTAAAAGTCTTGCTATAGCTGGTCTTACTCAACAGATGGTTATGCAGACATTAAATTTTCACAAATCGTGCTTGTCACAATATTTAATTATTCTTAGATGAAAATGGTGCCGCTTTGATCTCCATATGTGCGCTATTTTAAAGTCTTACTATCGCTTTTCTTACTAAATGGTTGGTTATGTTGTCAAGTTTGTTTATTAGTAATAATAATAATGCGGTGCATTAGCAAGCATTAGGGAAGTCATATTCCAGGAAAAAAAGTAAAGTTTCTTTCTGAAATCTCTCTTTCAAAGTTTCATCAATCACTCCTTTAAATATGTGGGAATTTTCTTCTATTAATATTTTTTTTTAATTTTTCTCTCATATTTACCAGATTTATACATTCCAAGCTTTCACTTAAACAAAATTATCCTTAAAAAGTAACATAGATTCGATAAGACCTCAAAATAACAACTGCTATGGTTATCAGCATTCAATATGAATCATTAAACTTACCCATGATGCAGGGGGCCCCGAGTGGTCGTGTGCTCTAAAGCACTCACCGTTACGGATCACTGCCATCTCACTTCTATCAGCGTGGGTTCGATTCTCTGGCTTGGCCAATGTGGGTATGTGAGAATGCTTGCCAGTAACTTCTCGTGGGTCGGTGGTTCTTTCCGCGGTTTTTCCGGGTTCAAATTCCACCATTTATACTGGCCGCCATGTATAGGCTATCTTGTGCTGAAAAATGGTGTTAAACCATACAACAACAACAACAACAACAACAACCCATGATGCATGCATGTTTTCCAGTGCTTCCAGCTACCCATCAAGTATGTATGCTATTAAATTCTTCCAGTTGCCCATAATATATGCATGATTTCCTATTCTTCCAGTTACCCATGAAGTATGCATACTTTTAAATGCTTCCAGTTACCCATAAATTATCCATGTTTTTCCAGAGATTTCAGTTATCCATGAAGCCTACATGTTTCCCTGTGCTTCCAGGAACCTATAAAGTATGCATTTCTTCCAATGCTTCCAGTTATCAATGATGCATGCAAGTTTTTCAATTTTTTCAGTTACCCATAAAGTATGCATGTTTTTTATGGTTCCAGTCCAGCCTGTAAGTATGCATTTTTTTCCAATGCTTCCAGGCAACCATGAAGTATTAATGTTTTCCACTGCTTCCAGTTACCCATGGTGTATGCATATTTTCCAAGGATTCCAGTTACCCATAAAGTATGTATTTTTGCAATGCTGCCTGTTATCCAAGAAGTATGCAAAATTTCCAATGCTTCCAGTTACTCACTATGTATGCATGTTTTCCAATGCTTCTAGTTACCCATGACATATGCCTGCTTTCAAATGCTTTTGTTACATATAAACAGTGTTTGTTTTTCCAGTGATTCCAGTTACCCATGAAGAATACATGCTTCCCTGTTTTTCCAGGAATTTGTAACGTATTCATGTTTTCCAATTTTTTTCAGATACTCGTGAAGTATGCATGTTTTCTTATGGTTCCAGTTACCCATGAAGTATGCATTTGTTACAATGCTTCCAGGTATCCATGAAGTGTGCGTGCTTTCGAATGATTCCAGTTAAAGTATGCATGCTTTCCAATGATTGCAGTTATCCATAATGTATGCGTGTTTTTTACTGCTTCCATTTATCCATGAAATATGCTTTTTTTTCCAGTGGTTCCAGTATAGGATTACAAGATCATGTTTGGTATTTATCGATGTGTAATATTGCCTAATCACTCACAAAGTACATAAATTTAGAAGGGCTTTATATTAACTTTGTGAGTGATTAGGTCATATTTACACATCAATGAATACCCAACAATGATCATTTAATCCTTATAATTCCAATTTACTTTCTTTATGTTATCACATCAGCAGATTGCATTAACAAAGCGTTCACTTTTCGATAACTCGAATTTTTCTTTCATTAACCTCTTCACTGCAACAGAATACATAGCCCCATCTTCGTTAGCAAAGAGTGGTCAATTTTTATGTAATTATATTGGGTAGAGTGACAGCGGATCATGCGAGTTATCTAAGGAGATTGTTATGATTATTTTTTTTTAAATGGATGATGCTATTTAAATCAGGCTATTCCGATTTTTGACATTACTCTGGCGTATGGCACGCATTGTTATAGAATTCGTTCTTGTGTTCTGCAGATTTCGATCCTTCAAAAGCAAACTCGTGTCCATTTTAGAGAGATCCCTTTCTCGTCGTATGACCATGACCTTTAACAGCTGCTGGAACATGTTATCGAAGAGAAATGCAATAAATTCTGAAGATTGGCTTGTACAGCCTGCCATACGCCTTCTTCACCAAAAAGAGAGCGTATTGGAGGGCATGACGGTCTGTGCAATTACATTGTTTTGACTTCTAGGGGGCGATGTTAATCTGGGGTTCGTAAATTTTGATCGGAAATCACAGGGGTGAAGGAGTGGGTGCTTGTTGTTGTTGTTATTATGGCGTAAGGTGTTGATATCGATAAAAGTTCACATAAAATTACCTGGAAACAAGGAACTAGAGTAGTCCGCAGAATTTATCGATGTGTAAATAATTCCAGATCAGTATCACGTGACCGTTTACGGTTAAATAATAAAATTTTGAATTGTTTACCCATGAAATGTGCATTCTTTTCTATGCTTATAGTTACACATGAAGTATAAATTCTTTCCTGTGCTTCCAGTTACCAATGAAATATGCATGTTGTCCAATGCTTCCAGTTACCCATGAAGCATACATGTTTTCCAGTTCTTCCAGTTACCGATGAAGCATATTTGTTTTCCAATGTTTTCATTTACCCATGAAGCATACGGGTTTTCTAATGCTTCCAGTTACTCGTGCATTATGCATGTTTTCCTGTGCAGCATCCATCTTAAACCTTTCGATTCTAAATGTACACATTTTTACTTAGAACAGAGGTCTTGCAGATTTCGATTTTGTTTCGGAAGTTATTTTGATAGATTTTGTTTGTTACAAAACTAAATTTACTAAACGTTACGTATAATTACGTCTCTAGAAGAAATTAAAAGTTTTAGATATATCAAAACTTTATTCCGATCTTCATTGTGAAAGAAAAAAATATCTTATTCTAACATTGTTTCACAGTATTTGATTTGTAATCAGGGGTGGAAAGTCATATAATTCACAAGCCAATACGTATGACAGAATAGTAAACATGACTAGTCAAAATAATCGTATAAGACATGCGCAGTCTTTGATATATGTGACTGAATTGGCGTCTAATCCTTATAATTTACTAATCCTGATACTTGTCTTATTGCTGATATTTGTACTAATCCTGATACTTGTACTAATCCTGATACTTGTATTTTCTCAAATACATTCGACAATCTTGAAAGTATATCTTCTCAATTTACTTCATGGAGCCTATTAAATTCCAACGTAAACCAGTATTTGAGAAGCCTGTGTCTGTTGGGGTTACCACGCTTTTTATTCATCTCATAAATTTGTCATATTTTCTTTGCATTTGAATAATTTAATAAATAAAACAGAAAATCCGTAGTGTTTGCAAAACTTTACATGGCTGTTTCTACAGGAATTAAACCGTTAAATTTATTATGTTTCAACTAGTTTATATCAACTTGTTGCGGATACTGGAAAATATTTGCATTGACCTAGAAATCGATGAGCCATCGACCTACGGTTTTTCTGTTTTATTTGCTTGTCTTGTCTATGTTTTGTATATGCCTTTGAAAAAGACGCTTTAAGAGTCGAAAGCGCTCAGGCTAGTTAGATACCAATTTTGCACTGTTCGTTGTCAGTTTATTGCATTTATCTTAATCAATCCCTGACACAAGTGATCCCTTGCTGGATCCAGTGCACTTGAAAGGACTGTTATTTGCCATATGATTTGTATTCTTATATATATATATATATATATATATATATATATATATAGAGAGAGAGAGAGAGAGAGAGAGAGAGAGAGAGAGAGAGAGAGAGAGAGAGAGAGAGATTTGGCGAGTAATCTTAAATATGCATGGCATGCACAAATTAGAGTTTGATTACAATTGACCACATCTTTTCAAAAGAAACGTATGCTGAATTTAAACACTTAGGTGTTGTTTTTTCTGAAAATCGAGGGTTTGTTAAGTCTATTAAATACAACATTGATCAAGCTAGAAAAACCCTGCATCTACTTTACCGAAAAATATGGTACTTCAATCTTCTCATAGACCTGCGATTGCATCATTTTGATCATACTATATTACCCATTTTACTATACGCGTGTGAAGTTCGGGGATTCGAAAGTATTACAATTATTGAAACTTTGCATAACGAAGTTTTAAGAAACATCATAAAGCTGAGGAAAAGTACACCTACCTATATGCTTTGTTCGGAACTAGGAAGTAAACCTATTGACATAATTGTCAGATCACGAATGATAGGATTTGGGATGTCCATTATCAATGGTAAATGGACCAAACTCTCTAGATTCCTTTATCAAATACTTTTTTGCGAATTAAGTGCTTACGCTAATACTTATGAATGGATGAATAGCATAAAGAACACTCTTATACCTTTTGGGAGACGTGACCTCCTGTATTATGAACGTATTAATAATCCGAAAGGAACAAAACGCGTGATAACAGAAACATTAAACGATCTTGATATACAGGAATGGCAATCATCGGTAACCTCATCTTCCAAGGGGAAATTCTACCATTTTTAAAAGAAGACTTGAATATGGAAAATTACTTATTATAGTTACCAAAGAATCAGTATATGCCAATGAAAAAGTCCAATACTTCCAATCACAGAATCCCCATTGAAATCGGTCGTTGGGACAATTCACCGTTTAAGGAGAGAAAATGTAATCATTGTGATACAAATGCCATCGGGAACGAATACCATTATTTGTTTATGAGTCCCAAATTTCACAAAGAAAGGGGTATGTTTCTAAAACCGTTCTATTTCCGCAAACCATTCTTTGGAAAGTTACTAGACTTATTTCCCACTAAAAATCGCAAAATTCTCCAAACTCTTGCCAAATTTGTTACTGTAATAATGAAAACAATATCATAAACTTTCTGCTGTCTATGGAAGCGTATAATTTCTATAAGTCACAACAATTTAATTATTTTCTTGTTTTTTCTCTCTCTCTCTCTCTCTCTCTCTCTCTCTCTCTCTCTCTCTCTCTTTTACAACTTTTGTATACTCCATGAGAGACATTGTGTTCTATCAAAACAATGTTACATTTATGTACCCTAATGATGTCACAAACGTCCGAATGTTTAGTCATGCTATTATTGTAAAAGATTACCTATGATGTGATTTGTCTCTTTATATGTTAGTGACGTGTCCTTACAATATTGTAGCAGTTGTGATATTCTCATATGCTACCTATGTGTGGCCTGAGATTTTTACTAATAAAAGTTTTGTTCTGTTCTATACCTTCTATGCCTTCTCACGAACTTAGTTACTATATATTTTCAGTATTCTTTCTCTCTTTTTCTTTGTTCGTCAGCCGTGCCTTAGAGTTAGTCCTTGTTTTTTTAAAGGAATTTTTAAAATATATTTTAGGAGATCAATGTCAGTGATTTATCTTGACTATCTCAAGTACGAGAAACCCATTTTGAAGGTCACCTCTATTTACAGAACACATACAAGAATCTTCAGGGGAAAATCTTATATAGGTGTCCCGTACATAAATGACATCTGTCTAATATGGACGGAAGACACATTTATTACAAAATATATTTTAGGATATGACTGATGTTAATAAATATGTATTTATTGATACATTAAATATTAATATATAACTGGAATGATTTTGTCACAACATTGATCAAAATATCTGTACAAGGTCATAGAACAATTGAAACTTCGTTGTGTAAAGAACACATTTTATAAGTCACGTAGAGGCATTTCCGTGCTTTGTGAAGATCACTAATTTGAAAGTTTTTTGACTCCAATGGCAAGAATGATCATTCTAGTGTTTACATTTTATATTTCAAATATACATTTGTTTTAATTTCTTTATGTGTAATGTTCAAAAATTTCAAAACGTTTTCATGTTTGTGAAGAATGAATGATAAACATGATCTTTCGTTCAGTTTTGAAGAACGACACCCTTTTTGGAGTAGATATTTCTACAAAATAAGCCAGTCCATGTGACTACTATTACATTTTGGGCGTCTTAAAGAAAACAATTACCGTAATTAAACAAGTAGAAGTACAACAGTTAATGAAGGTAGCTATGACTTTAGTTGATGAAGTAGTTTTAACATCATCATCATCAACAACAACAACAACATCTTTATTTAAATTTATTTCATCATTGCCATCATCATCGTCATTCAAGTGTGTTGTCCTCTTGACTTCGACGTACCAAATATTTAACAGGTGTAACTTGAACTAATACTTATCTGTTAACTCTGGATTGCACATAACAAAGTCTAAATCCAGTTCTTTTTGCATATGCAACCAGTGGCAACGTGGAAAGTCGCTAACAGCACAAGCAGAGATTTCAGAATAATTACGGGCCTCTCCATGGTACAAAAATCCTTAAAAAGAAAAAGTAATATGGATCGTAAGACTCACACTCCAGCAAAGTAACGCCAGTAGGTACTAAGAGTTGATTTGCATTGAGATATACCCATTTCTACACAAAGATTCATCCCGTGGATACGGGTCAGAATACCGTTTTCGATTATTTTTTGCATACAGTCGTTTCCACTTCTGACATAAAATTACATAAAGAAAAACTTTAAATAAAGACAGAAATTCACAGCTTGCAGAGAATAGGTATCGCCTGGAGATAATTAACCAAATGTTGGATGATGAACAGACATACGTTCTATGATACACCGACATATTTTTTATGATACGCAGACACACGCTCTATGATAGGCAGATATATTTTTTATGATACCAGGACACACGTTCTATGATACGTAAATACTGTATGATACGCAGCCTCATTCTGTAATAAGCTGACACATTTTCTATGATACCCTGACACACGTTCTATGATAAGCAGACACACTTTATATGATAAGCAGACATATTCTATGATACGCAGACACACACTCTATGATAGGCAGACACATTTTCTATGATACACAGACACACATTCTATGATACGCAGACAGACGCTCTATGATACGCAGCCACATTTTTTTTTATGATAATCAGCCACATTCTATGATACGCAGACTAATTTTCTGTTACGCGGACACACGTTCTATGATAAGCAGACATTAATTATTTGATACGCAGACACTATATGATACGCAGACACTCTTTCCATGATACGCAGATACTCATTTCCCATGATACGCAAACACGCATTCTAGGCTATTGATAGTTTTACATTCACCTACTTTGAACTACTTTGGGCTACTTGATAATGAGGTTACTCTTGGTAAATGCACACATATGTCAGTTTGTTAGGATCTGGTATTAATTAAACATACACGTACTGATGTCTGCTATCAACACTATTGTAAATTCAACTTGACAAAGAAACAAGTGCTTTCAAATCTGACAGACGACAAAAAGAATAGTTGAATATTTGGTAACTTGATATTACATATTGGAAATCATTGAAGATGAAAGGTTTCATTACATGTGTGGTGGGATTATATAATTATATCGTCTTAAAACAATTACAAACCAAATACATTGTAAACGTAGAGAAAGGAAAAATGGAATAACCTTGGCAGCATTAAAGGACGATGTATATAAATGCAGCTTATAGATAAAGAATATGATAAAGACATTTATGTAAACGATTTAAAAACGGTAACAACTAACCCAATGAAGACTGATTGATGTGAGTGTGAGTGTGCTTGTATTTTCAATGTAGAGTTAGCATTTGAGTTATATCGTTACGATGTCTGCAGTGTGGCAGTTTAAAGTGATGTTTATCACTGGGGCACCATGCCGCAGACATGTAGCATCATGTCCCACCCAGTCACATTATCCTGACACCGGGCCGACCAGTCCTAACCCTAATCTCTTAATGCTGAGTGCCAAGCGAGGCAGGTTCTAGTACCATTTTTGGTATGACTCGGCCGGAGTTCGAACCTGCGACCTCCCGCATGACTAAGACATAAAGAAGGCGATGAGGATTTATGTAAACGATTGAAAGACGATGATAAACAACCCAATGAAGGCTAAGAGGTAAAGAAGGTAATGAGGATTTATGAAAATGATTGAAAGTCTATAATAAACAACCCAATGAAGACTAAGGCAATAACGAAGATAGTGAAGATATTTATGTAAACGATTGAAAGACGACAATAAAGGACCCAATGAAGACTAAGATAATAAATGTGTTATAGTTTATGATTTAATTCATGCCATTTAATTAACAACTTTATCAATTAACTCTTAGTGTACCTTAAAGTCGAGACATAGAACAAATATTTAATTATTAAAATCAGTAGCACTAGAAACAAGCTTGTAGCATGAAACATTAAATATTTAATATTGAATGCATTTGAAAATTTGCCAGGCTTGACTCAGTTTATATATGCAGAACACCGTATGATATAACATTCTGCAATAACCAACTGAACATACTAATGTGGATGACACCAGCTGGATGTGGATTGTCTTGTTGGTATTATTGCTTATTCATTCGGGCATGTCATTCTACATTCATTTAACAGTTCAGTTTTTGAAAGTAGGCACGAAGATAGCACAGAGTTTACTTCCTTTTGTACAAACTGATCTGTAAAATACCAGCAATTTTGACGTTCCACCAAATCATGACTGGATATTATAATATTCAATAAGTCTGACGTTCCGCCGTATCAAGACTGGAGATAATAATATTCAATACGTTTGACGTTCCACCAGATCATGGCTGGATATATCTTACATGAAAACAAAAACATTGTGGCTATAACCTCATAGTTTTTAGCTGGTCTAAAATCTGCTACAAATATCAACGTGGTAAAAACTTCTTATTCTATAGATGACATGCAGTTTAACATCATTTATCACAGTATGCCTAACGGAGTATAAACGAACATGTATAATATTTATGAAGACAAGAAGTACAAAATTGGTGACAGACTTGTGATCGCAACGACAAGGACAGCGAAACAAACAATCCACCATTTATACTCGTCGTGATTGAATAATCATCAATCTCCGGTTACAGGGCAGGCCTTAGTTACTTATTTGAATACGTTATTTTTATCCTTATAGTGCTGCGTTTAAATCTCTGGTTGAAGCTGCAAGCAGCAAGACAACTGATGCTAGAATGAATAGGAAAGTACACGATTTGCAAAGTAAGAAGCAACATGTCTAACTATATCTAACATCGAGTTTTTACTTCACTGCCAGGATACCATGTAATGCTGCTGTTGTATTTATTTTGAATAGCAACATTTTCAAGGCCGTAATTGTCTTGTCCTACGAATCAGACTGTGCTACCATTTTGTATTTCACTGCTACCCATATTTGCAATAATCTTGGCATTTGTCACAAATTTCTCTCTAAACACTTGTATTTAATGTCACATACTTGTCGCTTTTAAACTTTTGATTTTTGTTCGAGTTTATCTTTAACGTTAAGCGCGAAATCTGTTAAATATCCAGTTTCTTGTGCGTTTTTGCATTCAACACATTCAAGCAGCTCGTTTAATTTAGCTCATCCGCTATTTACTAATGTATTTGTGCATGTCGTCTATCTGTGTCTCATATGTTTTAGCGTCTGATTTCATATGTCCTATTCTTTGAAACAACTTCTGTTTAATTGGTATCCTCTCTTCATTCTCTTTATTCTTTCATGGAAAATAATTTTCGCTCTAAATGTGGAAGCTCGTCATTTTCGATTATTTCGTCGTTCTTGTCTATTGTGGTTCTTTACCTTACAGGTTTTGGGAAACTCGTTTTTCTGCCTTTGTTCAACAGTAGTTTTGTAACGACTGTGAAAAGAGCTGCCTAGTGATTGACTTGATCGTCTTATCCATATATTTACTTCTTTAGTGCCGCCCAAAGTGTCGGAAACAAATAGAGCACATTTTATATAAGTCGTTTAACTCTGGTAGAGTTTTCATTTTACCATAAAAGCTGTTTCTGGTGGGATGGATGTAGGATCTTCTGGTGGAGGAATTGCAAGGAAATATTTATTTACAACACTGTTTAAACCATGATGAATAAACTGACGTCTACTGTTAGAATTGATGATAGGGTGAGTAGGGCAATGAGTGGATAACCAACGAATCATACGGAATTTAATTTAATATAGTTAAGTAGCAAAGCAGACACGAGGAAATAAATTATGTACTCAGAAAGGACATACATCTTCAGAAAGATATTGAGGAGATAAAGGTTGAGGGCTGAGCTGGGGGAGGGGCTGGAAATAAGGTGAAAAGAAAAATAAAATACTATACACAAAACGGATCTTACAATAGCGTTAATATCAGAAACAACGAAACTTGAAAATCAATAACTCCTTTCTTTCGAAACTGAAGTGTCATTCAGTGGCAGCATTGGTTCAAGTTAACTAAAATAAACGGTTCAAACCGAATGCAAACGATCAAAACCAAAGCGTATTGAACGATAAAACCACACTAATGGATATATATATATATATATATATATATATATATATATATATATATATATATATATATATATATATATATATATATATATATATATATATATATATATATATATTACAACCGTGTCGGCCTATTCTGCGCAACGATACGTCATTTCCGTCTTTTTTGGTTGAAAATTCAGTATCCTATGTATATCAAGAAAGAACGATCGTCCTGTAATTAAGTAACCTATAAGAATACGGTTCGTCGTAACGATGCGTGTGCACTTTCCTTGGGATTTATCTGCAATGTTTATCAATGATACAAAGTTGCAAATCATGTCGTCAGTATAAAGTAAATTCCTCGATTACGTGGTACACATACTGTGGTGTATTCAATGTTTTGTTTTTGTTGTTGTTTCTTAAACATACTATAATGTTCTAAAAATCGATTATTATTATTAATTAGATATAAATATGTCCAAAGCTCTCTCTCTCTCTCTCTCTCTCTCTCTCTCTGAATGGCGTAGCTAACCAAGTGTTTGTAGTGCTCTACTTTTATTATTAAAACCATATTTCATTTTTAAATCATAAGCGTGTATTATATCGATTTAATCAATGTGAAGAAAAATGGAAACTAAAAAAGTAAACAATCAACTTATCAATATGCAAAGATGATTGTTAATAGCCACAAAAGGCATAGAACTACATTTTGTAGCGGACACACTCGGGGATGTCAGGAGTTCATTCACTCAGTCAATACACAGCTCTCGGTAGTAAATCTTAACTCCGTTCAAAGGGCAAATATATGTATTTTTATGTGATATAAATAAAATGTATGTACAGTATGTTGCATAAATTTTTCATTAAAAGGAAACTCGGCAAGCCTCGTTTCCTGTTAAGGAAAAATGTATACATCTCGTGGTATATCATTGATACACCGTACATACTATACATATTATATATATATATATATATATATATATATATATATATATATATATATAGTATGTATAAGGTTAAGGGCAAGTATATATATATAGAGTAGAGAGAGAGAGAGAGAGAGAGAGAGAGAGAGAGAGAGAGAGAGAGAGAGAGAGAGAGAGAGAGAGAGAATGGTCAATATACGTATTCGAAAGGGGGCGCGTCTTTCTTTTGAAAAGTAGGCTTTTTAAAGGGTTGCTTGGTATTTCTATTGAGCGTTGAAAGTACACATCAAAATAACTATGGATTTAACCATAGCCATCGCGTTTTACTTAATTTATGTTAATTACATGCTGACAATAACTAGTTCAGAGAAATAAGATATTCAAATACATTAATAAGCTTTATATGAAATGTGTATAAACTTGGAACAGTGAATACTTTCATAAATTTAACTTTGATGTAGGATTAGAGAAAAACAATCATCGTGTTGCTCATATGATATGTTGCTATTGGTTGAATTTTTTTTGTTCTTTGTGTGTGTGTGTGTGTGTGTGTGTGTGTGTGTGTGTGTGTGTGTGTGTGTGTGTGTGTGTGTGTGTTCTGTAAATATAATAATTACAGTTACTATCTACACGAGTACAATTTAATTCCAGTATTGGAGAGGTGAGATTTATAAGATCAAATCTAAAAGCATTTTTAAAAAATGGTTATACTAATAATCAAATAGCATTTGGATTTAGCAATATAAAAGTTGGTTATACTAGTAATCTGAGATGAAATTTTATTTTCTGGAATTCAATTGATGCTTTTCCCTGGAAATACATAAGTGCTCTTTACAAAATTCTTGGACAAAGACATTTATAGAAATTTATTCGGAATTCAGAATCGGAATATTATTTTCTGTGATTCAATAAGGAACTGTTGACACATCTATACTTTGAAGGTTACGACAGACGTCATCGCCCTACATTTTGAATTTCATCGGGACTCGAACTCAGATTCATTTAGGACTTTTTAATAATAGGACTTCTATTTGTAATTCTTGGATTAATTTTGTATTTGATTCGTAAAACCGTAAGTTCTTTTTCTCATTTTTACCTTGTTTTTCTAGGGAAACAAATTATTTGTTAAATTTTACAAAACTTGTTGTCTTCACTCTTTTCTTGTTACTTTTTGTAAGAGCCTAAACACGTAACAAGAAAATTGGGTGCTCATCCTTTGGATATATGAATTTTGGCTAAAATATTTCAGAAAACGTTGTTTTTTGAAATTTTTATTCCCCAGTTTCAGAATTGTTTAAATCCCATGTATTATTTCACATTTTAGAAATCTTTAGTGAAATCAACAGGCTTTTTTACAATGTCATCAAAAGTGGAAATCTTTTTTTTAAATCCTACCCAGGAACAGTTAGACTTTTTGAAAAAGATGAATTGTTCCAGCTTCCCAGAAAATATGATCTTTCTGAGGCAAACGCATCTTTAACGAAGCAAGAAATAAAAAACATTTTGGTCCTGTATTTGGTTGAAAAGAATGTTTTGGTTAAAAGTGCTTTGGTTTCGAACAGTAAGTCTGTATTAGACTCTGACATAAAAGTAAAGGAATTAAAATTAAAATACAAGATGGAATTAGAGTTAAGAAAGCTTGAACTTCGAAAGAAAAAGAGGAAAAATAAATGCAGTTGCAATTGGAGAAAGAGAAAGAACAAATGCGGTTACAGAAAGAACAAATGTAGTTACATGCGGAAAAATAGGAGAGAGAGAGAGAGAGAGAGAGAGAGAGAGAGAGAGAGAGAGAGAGAGAGAGAGAGAGAGAGAGAGAGAGAGAGAGAGATTGTGTACATCAAATATTGGAATATATTATATATTAGACAGGTATTTTATGAATAGAAAATAAACTAAATGAATGAAAAGTTCGCAAATGCAAACAGAGAAGGATGAAAGAGAATTTTAAATTAGGTTGAAAGAATTAGAGCTGGCAAGTGAACAGCACATTCCCACTTCACATAAAAATTCAAGTTTTGATATTGCTAAGAATTTTAGGTTAGTGCCCGCTTTCAGAGAAAAAGAAGTAGACAAATATTTTCCTTATTTTGAAAAAGTTGCTGAAAATTTGAAATGGCCAAGGAGCATTGGACTCTATCCTTACAGTGTGCACTTTTTGGCAAAGCTCGAGATATCTATGCATCCCTGTCAGTACAGCAAAGTGCTGACTATGATCTGGTTAAGGAATGCATCTTAAAGGGTTATGAGTTAGTCCCTGAGGCTTGTAGACAAAAATTCAGGAACTATAAAAACGAAGCTGGAAAAACTGTCGAATTTGCAAGAGAAAAGAGCAGTTATTTGATAGATGGTGCTTAGCCAAGAACGTTGATCAAGATTATGAAAGTCTTAGACAACTTGTATTACTTGAAGAGTTCAAGAACTGAGTCCATACTGACATTAAGACTTATCTTGAGTATAAGATCGAAACCATGGAAAATGCTGCTGACGAGTATTCCTTAGTTCATAAAGTTCCTTTTGTAGGCAAGTCTTCCACTCAGCAGTCTTCTGGTAGAAAGGTATTTTAGCCTAATACGAGCCCTTCTAAATCTCAGTCTGGTACAACTTTTAGAAATCAAGCTTCTGATAAGCTTGTTTACAAATTCTTGTCTCTTCCTACGTGTACCTATTGCAAGAAGAAAGGACCCGTTATTTCTGATTGCTACAAATTGAAAAAATAAGCAACAGAATCAAAACAGACCTATCCCAAATGCTTTTATTTCTAAGAGGTCAAGGTCACGGTCATGTATTGAAAGCAATACATTTGTTGGGTCTAATAAACCCCAGTCTGATTTTATTATGGAGAATTAGGAACCATTCATGTCGAAGGGTTCTATATCACTCTTGGGTGATTTGACCAATCCCGTCCCTATTAAAATTTTAAGGGACACAGGAGCTTCTCAGAGTCTTTTATTATCAGGTACTTTGTCTTTTTCTGAGAAGCTTTCTTCTAATGAGAGTGTTTTTATTCAGGAAGTAGAGTACGGCTTTGTTAATGTTCCCCTCTATTGTGTAAATTTGTCATCAGACCTAGTCTCAGGACCCGTGACAGTCAGAATAGTGTCTTCTTTACCTGTTGAGGGCATTCATTTATTACTAGGCAACGACCTAGCTGGAGATTCGGTTGTGGTTAATCCACTTGTAACTGACAAGCCTTCTTTGGATCCGAAAGTCGATCCTATTGAAAAAGAATTCCCTGATTTATACCCAGCTTGTGCAGTTACTAGAGCTATGGCAAAGAAAGTTCTTGAGAATGAAGTTAATCAGGAAAGTATTCCTTTAGCTGACACATGTATTGGTCAGGCTTTTGATGAGGTCACTTTCACTCCTTGTTTGGATCAAGCAAAAGGTATTGATCACAGTGATCCTCTTTTAACTACTCACTCTCTTTATTCTAATCTGGGTGACAAAGGACAATCACCTGTTGTCGAACAGGAAAAAGATCCTGAGATCTCCTGTTTGTTTCAAAGGGCCATTAGTGAAACTGAACCCACTGAAGTACCTGTCTGTTATTTCATTGAAAATGGAATTCTTATGAGAAACTGGAGACCTCCCGAGGTACCTGCTGGTGACGAGTGGTCAGTGAACTTTCAAATTGTAGTTCCAAAATCTTACAGACAGGAAATACTTAGTTTGGCCCATGAAACTCCTCTAGCTGGTCATTTAGGGATTAATAAAACTTATCACAAGATCTTGACTCACTTTTATTGGCCAGAAATCAAAAGTGATGCTTGTAAATTTTGTAGATCGTGTCATATTTGTCAAATGGTAGGAAAACCCAATTAGGACATACCTAAGGCTCATCTGCAACCTATTCCTGCATTTGACGAACCATTTAGCAGAATTATGGTAGATTGTGTTGGTCCCTTACCTAATACCATGTCAGTTAACCAATACTTGTTGACTATCATGTGTGCGTCAACAAGATTCCCAGGGGCAATTCCTTGGAGGAATATAAAAACTAAAACCATAGTAAAAACTCTGATAAAGATTTTTACTCAATTTGGCCTTCCCAAATCTGTTCAGTTTGATCAAGGGTCAAATTTTATGTCAGGAATTTTCCAGCTAATTACGCTTGAATTGGCATTCAGCAATTCAAGTCAAAAGTGAAGTTATGGTTTAACAGAACTTCAATGGAGAGAACGTTCGGGTCTGCTAATAGAGTTCTGTCTCTCTTGCTCATTCTTCAAAATTTTCTTCCGATTAGGTGTTACGGCCTTTACAAAGTTAAGAAGCAAATAAATGATTTGAATTATAATAATAGTACTCCTGGGATCTACATAAATTAAAGGAGTACCAGTATATTGAGAGAGATAGCCATGTAAATCATGCAGTTAATTTAGTTGTACCTGTCCCACTCAATGAGGATTTAAGTGAAGGAATGCAGTCGGAAACTATTGATTTTGGTGTGACAAATCTTCGGAATTCAGAAATTTGAATAATCTGGACCAGAAACTTTCACATTTGCAACAACAAGAAAGGGATGAACTTAAACAGTTATTATTTGAACGTGAGCACTTTTTTCTTGATGTTCCTAAGAGAACACACAAAATTTGTCATGACATTGAAATTGTAAATTCCAAACCTGTGAAACAACACCCATACATCATGAATCCTCTCAAACAGGAATACTTGAAGGAGGAAATTCATTATTTGCTGGAAAATGATTTCATAGAGCCTAGTAAAAGTGACTGGACTTCACCATGTATACATGTTCCGAAACCAGATAAAACTTTCGCATGTGCAATGATTATAGAAAAGTGAACAGTGTGACTAAACAGATTCATTTCCATTACCAAAAATCGATGACTGCATTGATAAAATTGGAAATGCAAAGTATGTCACCAAATTTGACCTACTCAAAGGATATTTTGGCAAATTCTACTGACGGAACGGGCAAAGGAAATTTCGGCATTCGTGACTCCAGATGGACTTTATCAATATGACGTGATGCCGTTTAGGATGAAAGGTTCGCCAAGTACTTTTCAATGTTTAATGAACATGATTACCTCTGGTCTAGATAATCGTGATGCTTACATCGATGATGTCATCATCTACAACGACACATGGAAAGAATATCTAGCAACAATTCGGAAATTCTTTGACAGACTCATTGATGCAAGTTTGACAATTAATTTATCCAAAAGTGAGTTCTGCCGTGCTTGTGTAAAATTTCTAGGACATATTCTGCGACATGGTCAAGTTAAACCTATAGATGCTGTTACGTATATGTAATTAAATTGCTTGTGTGTTAGTTTTAAATTCTTTTTCATTTTATTTTTGTTTCATTATATTTTATTGTAATGATAATTTTCATTGGATTTTAATATCTTTTCGGAAAATTGGCTTGACCCGATTAGATTATAAGTTACTTCAGCACTATTTTAGTTCATAGATTTTATAAACATCGACTGAAGACGATTGGCTATTGCCAAGGTCATTTTCGGCTCACGTGTTAGCTGAATTGTAACAGCCTTTCTTTTTTATTTATTTCCAGTGTGAAAATTTGATTCTTAGATAGGGCTATTCTAGCTACGTGATAATTGTCATTTTTTTTATTGCGCTGTTCAAGTTAGAAATCACGTAGCCTGTCACGTGAACTACCATGTGATCTAAAATCGAGGCTTAAAACAGCCAATTAGTATTAAATTTATTCAGTTGTATTTTAAACCTTGAGGGCTCAAGAGGTTTTTATTGTTGATGCCAGATTGTTTTGATGTTCATCTATTTTTTTGGAATTTAATCATTTATTCTCTAGAAAACTAAACAAGTGCTTCATATTTATAAAAGTTCTGGGAGAAGGAAATTCAGTGGAAATTTATTCTGGAGTTTATTGGAAACATTATAAACTGTGATTCAACGAGGATCTGTTACCATCAGTACAGACATCATCTGACGTCATCGCCTCCATATTGGAATTTCATCGAGATTCGAACCTGGATCCAATTAGAGCTGTTTAGTGATAGGACTTATATTTTTCAATTTTAGGATTAATATTTGGATTATATTCACAAATCGTAAGTCCTATTTCATATTTAACGTTGTTTTCTAGAGAAATAAATTATTTTGTTAAAATATACAAAGCTTGTTGGCTTCACTCTATTCTTTTGTTACATTTGTACGAGCCTATACGTAACAATGCTAAGGTCAAGTCTATCTCTGAATTCCCTGTGCCTATCAGTAAAAAGCAACTGATGCGAATTTTAGGTATGGCTGGATACTATCGGAAATTTTGTTCCAATTTTTCCATAATTGCTGAACCCCTGAGAAATTTATTGAGCAAGTAAAACAAGTTTATTTGGACTGAAAAATGTCAGGAGGCTTTTGATAAGTTAAAGGCCATACTTAAGAGTGTACCAGTTCTTATAGCTCCAAATTTCAGTCAATCATTTAAATTATCTGTTGATTCAAGTGATGTTGGGTTGGATCAGTATTGATTCAAGAAGATAAAAATGGTGTTGATCATCTAGTGTGCTATTTTTCTAAGAGATTAAATAAGCACCAAAGAAATTATTCGACAATCAGAAGGAATGTTTGGCTTTGATATTGGTAGTACAACATTTTGAAGTTTACATTAGTTCAGCTCCTTCTCCGATTATTGTGTTTAGTGATCACAACCCCCTTACTTTCATCGACAAGATGAAAAACAAAAATCAAAGATTATTAAGGTGGAGTTTGTTGTTACAGGAATATAATATTGACATCAGGCACATCAGGGGAAAAAACAATTTAATAGCAGAGGCACTTTCCCGTGTATAGAAATATTATTTCATGTACACTTTGTATAATTCATAAGAGTTCTTCTTATGTTAGTTTTTTAAACCTCATACATAATTAATCTATGGTAAAAAGAAAGTTTTATTATATAAATCTTTCTTTTTCTTTTATGGAGGAAGTGTTATGTATATTTAATTTAATTATTTGTTTGTTGATTTTGAATTTTATTTTTCATTACATGCGGTTTATAAGGTAACTTTGTTTAATGGGTTTTACATTTTTCCAGAAATTCAGTTCAGTTCTGTTTGACCTGACTGTTATAATAAATGAAACACTGTATCTAGTTTCTGACCTTGACTCAGAAATGGTGGCAGATCTGGTAAACAACTTTCTATTTTTTAATTATTTCCCAGAGTAAGAACCATTGATTTCAGTTAAGGCCATATTGGGAGTAAGTGATGTTAGGCACGTTAAAAGCTTCTATTTTGTTGTTGAAGGGTGACCATGTGACCCTCATACGGGATAAGATATTTAGATACGTTAATGAGGTTTATATGGGATGTGTATAAACTTGGAACAGTGAATATTTCCATAACGTTAACTTTGATGTAGGATTAGAGAAAAACAATCATCGTGTTGCTCATATGATATGTTGTTATTGGTTGGGATTTTTTTTTTTTTTTTTTTTTTGTTCTTTGTGTGTGTGTGTGTGTGTGTGTGTGTGTGTGTGTGTGTGTGTGTTCAGTAAATATAATAATTACAGTTACTATCTACAGGAGTACAATTTAATTCCACTATTGGAGAGGTGCGCTTTATAAGATCAAATCTAAAAGCATTTTAAAAAATGGTTATACTAGTGATCAAACAGCCTTTGGATTTAGCAATATAAAAGTTGGTTATAATAGTGATCAAATAGCCTTTGGATTTAGCAATATAAAAGTTGGTTATACTAGTAATCAAATAGCATTCGGATGTAGCAATACAAACGTTGGTAATACTAGTAATCAAACTCGTCCTCCGATTTATCAATATATATATTTTGATTATACTAGAAATCAAATAGCATTTGGATTGAGCAATATAAAAGTTGTATTCTATTGTTTAAAGTTATGTTCTATTCAATTTACATGATGTACCTATGTATTTCATTTATGTGATCCCAACCCTGGAAATGAAGAGAGAATCAGTTAACACAAGTTGCTATTAGCTAGAAAAGAAACCAGAGAAACAGTGGAAATGGTACCATGTGGGCGTGACACTGTGACATGTATAAAAGAGAATACACCACCAGTGTTAAACATCTTAAACCAATGTTATGTATATGTAATTTAATTATTGGTTTGTTGATTTTGAATTTTTTTCATTACATGCGGTTTATAAGGTAACTTTGTTTAATGGATTTTACATTTTTCCAGAAATTCAGTTCAGTTCTGTTTGACCTGACTGCTATAATAAATGAAACACTGCATCTAGTTTCTGACCTTGATTCAGAAACAGTGGCAGATCTGGTAAACAACTTTTTATTTTTTAATTCTTTCCCAGAGTAAGAACCATCGATTTCAGTTAAGGCCATACTGGGAGTACGTGATATTAGGCACGTACAAAGCTTCTATTTTGTTGTGGAAGGGTGACCATGTGACCTTCATACGGGAATCTGTTTTGCATCTTAAATTAGTGTATAACTGTTTTCTGGATAGAATTTGGGCATTCAGGGCTCCAGATCATTAATACTTAAAGGTGTTTTGTTGTGACCAGTTTGAAGTGAAATTTTATTTAATGGAATTCAATTGATTCTTTTCCCTGGAAATACATAAGTGCTCTTTACAAAATATTGGACAAAGACATTTATTGAAATTTATTCGGAATTCAAAATTGGAATATTATTTTCTGTGATTCAATAAGGAACTTTTGACACATCTATACTTTGGAGGTTACGACAGACGTCATCGCCTTCCATTCTGAATTTCATCGGGACTCGAACTCAGATTCATTTAAGATTTTTAATAATAGGACTTCTATTTTTTAATTCTTGGATTAATTTTGTATTTGATTCGTAAAACCGTAAGTTCTTTTTCTCATGTTTACCTTGTTTTTCTAGGGAAACAAATTATTCGTTAAATTTTGCAAAACATGTTGTCTTCACTCTTTTCTTGTTACTTTTTGTAAGAGCCTAAACACGTATCACCGAAATATCATGCATTACACACACTACCATCAGTATGAAACCTAAAACGAAAAATAAATTTCCCCAAATGGTAATACCCAATTGAATCCTACTGATATAGTTACCTGTAAGTTACCGGTGTCAGGACCTAACTTTTTCATGGCGATTAAATATGTGTGGTTTCTATAGAAACATGCTAGAGCTAGGTATGATTATTGATAAATTGAGAAAGCTAAGATTAGGAGCGCGTAAAGCGCAATGCATTGGAACAGAATGTGTACCAGAGTTTAGAATTCCACTTTTGCATTGAGATATTAATAAATCAACGTCCATTTTATGTTATTAATGACGATTTTCAGTTTACTGTTATTTTGACATAAACCTAAGAAGCTATTGAAGGTAGTAACGAGGATACATAACATGAAATTATGTCTAATGCACAACACAATTACTTCATATTCAATGATTCAATCCATCAATGATAGATATCAGAGTGGAATTCTTAACTTCTACAGCTTATGTCTTCCAGAACATTATTGACGTAGCAGCCAGAAACGTTTCCCAATCAAGCAATGGAAAAGGTAATAACTGCTGTGTTAGGATTGCACGACATCCTCTGTTCTCACGGTACTCAGTTAATCAACATAATTACTGTTTTATGATTGTGTAAAATGATCTGCACTCATGGATACTCAATTAAAGAGCATAATTACTCTGTTATGATTGTATTACACGCTCTGTTCTCGGGGGTACTCAATTTGTCAACATAATTACTGTGCTAGGATTGCACAACATATTCTATTCTCGGGGTACTCAGTTAATCAACAGTTTACAGAAGCAACACAATATTTTTACCAGCAACAAAAGCATACGGAACGAAGTAATGTTTTAACAGCTTCTCCATGAATCACCATTGTGTCTAGCTTAATTTGAGACTTATGACAGATTTCATGGTAGAGGGCACAGTGACTTGCTTTTGTCAATGCTCTACAAGTTCTCTTTCTACAGATAAATAGAAAAGATGTACATCTACATTGTTTCCGGTTCTAAGTTCAAATTCAGAACGAAATATATTCAATCCATATGTTGTTTATAGAAAGTAACTTAGAGAAATGGGTGATTTACGCAACGAGATTTCATAGTGGGATAATGCTACACATGGTGTAGTTGAACAAGAGGGTATGTAAATGTGTATGATACGTATCGGAAATATAATGGAACAGTTGCTATCCGAGCTCTATTATCAAGCATATTACAGATGAAGCTGAAAGGCATAACAGAGATTCCAGTGTTAACTTAGCTACATTACTAAAACGCTGAAAGAAGCTTATACAGTAAGGGACAACCAATTGGTGCCTCACAAAAAGAGTTACGTAAAAGGATTTCAAAAACTGCCTATGACAGCAGTTGTTAATATGAATACAGAGATAAAACAGAGTATTCTATTCATGAGTAAACATAACTGATTTTTGCCTGCTTGTATGAATAGTCAATAACTAACTTAATACCTGCCTTTTGGTATGAATAGTCAATAACTGACTTATCAATACCTATATTCTGTAGTAATTCCAAGGATTATTACAGACCATACCTGATCTGTATTTTGTGCGTTTAACGTAGGGAAATAATCATTCCAATTTTCTCTCATTTTAAGAGATTAAACTGGAGCCTAAAACGTGAAAAGATACGTTAAGTTGCCATTACATACCTATCTTTGTGCTGTAGTGAATTAAAATAAACAGAGGTGAGAGAACATACATACATACATATATACAGACAGACAGACACACAGACACACATATACGTTTTTGATCGGAGACAAAGGTTGAGCCTCTCTTTGTGTCTCTAATCTGAAATATTCATACTGCTTATGGGACGGCCATTCTGTTTTGCAAAGAATATGCAAAATACATTCTATCTATCCATAAAATGCTAATTATTTATTCATTATAAAGATATTGGTTAATTTTTCCTCTCAAAATTCTTCACACAATATGAAAAATGGTAGGTTATAACATAATACCTTAACTAACCATTCTTTGTTAATAAAAACAATAATAAAAAACAAAATAGTTGGCTTTTATATTTTTACTGTTCTTGTTGATCCTTTGGACTTTTATGGTACACAAAGAACAATAAGTACTATCATATTTCTTTGCAAATCTACATATTTAGCTATTTTTATGATAACTTGGCTCTATTTGTACGCGTGTTACTACCATTATTAGTGAACGCGAGTTGCTACCATTATTAGTGAACGCGTGTACAATTTTAGTGGTGCGTCAAAACACTTGACTGGGCTTGGCCAGTTAATTGGTTAGAAAAATTCACAGGTAACACGGTAGGATGAAGTCACAATAACGGATTAAGAATACGTAATTCTGCTTTTTTCAAATCTCCGGACCGTGACAATGGCATAAAGCGCATACAACGGACCATATTGCATGCGTCCTAAGCAATTCTACCATCTCAATTGTATGTTAAAAATTACTGCATTTTTCGCTTATACTTAAATAGCGTCAATGAACTTTAATGGATAGATAGTGAATTTATTATGTCAAATGGATTTTAGTGTGCGGATGGTATATTTATCTGACGGAAAAAAGAAAGAAAAATGCATGACTGACTTAATGTTAACAGTCAGCATTAAATATTTTCAGCGACAAAATGATGATACTTGCTAGATGCAAAATTAGATATTTTTTGTTGTTGTTTATTTGAGCTAAATTGCATGTATAGAATTACTCCGAGAAAGAGTGTGTAACGTTCTTATAGATATCATTCTAAATGTAACATTCTTACAGATACCAGTCTAAATGTAACTTTCTTACTGATACCAGTCTAAATGTAACTTTCTTACTGATACCAATTTTAATGTAACGTTCTTACTGATACCAATCTAAATGTAACATTCTCACAGATACAGTCTAAATGTAACTTTCCTACAGATACCAGATACAATCTAAATATAACGTTTTTACAGATACCAATCTAAATGTAACATTCTTACAGATACAGTCTAAATGTAACTTTCTTACAGGTACCAGATACAATCTAAATGTAACGTTCTTACAGTTACCAATCTAAATGTAACGTCCTTACAGTTACCAACCTAAATGTAACATTCTTGCAGATACAGTCTAAATGTAACTGTCCTACAGATACCAGATACAATCTAAATGTAATGTTCTTACAGTTACCAATCTAAATGTAACGTTCTTACAGTTACCAATCTAAATGTAACGTTCTTACAGTTACCAGTCTAACTGTAACTTTCTTACAGATACAGACTAAATGTAATATCTTTTAACAGATATCAATCTAAATGTCACTTTCCTACAGATACCAGTCTAAATGTAACTTTCTTACACACACAGTCTAAGTATAATTTTTGTTTTACAGATATCAATATAAATGTAACTTTCACACAGATACCAGTCTAAATGTAACTTTCTTACGGATACAGTTTAAATGTGATATTTTTTACAGATACCAATCTAAATGTCACTTTCTTACTGATAGCAGTCTAAATGTAAGTTTCTTACACATACAGTCTAAGTGTAATATTGTTTTTACAGATATCAATCTAAATCTAACTATCCTACAGATACCAGAGATAATTTAAATGTAACTTTCTTCTAGATACTAATCTAAATGAAACATTCTTATAGTTACCAGTCTAAATGTAACGTTCTTACAAATACCAATATCATCGAAAATATCTGAATTAAAACATAAGGAAATACACATTCACAAAATGATTAAACACTAAATAAATTTTGTACTGGTATTGAAAAGGTGTCGCTTAGATAAATATAAGAAGAATCTGTTGCTAAACTGTTACTTTCTTCTTCTCACTCAGCAAGCAGGAAACTAATGACTTTTGGAACAAATCAGTATTTAAAGGAGTCTATACATAGAACAAGCCAATTAGATTTCAGCATTCTTATGTTATTTACCAATCAAAATTCTTGCTGACAGATAAAGTCATTATTTTCCCCAGACAGGTACATAATCTTACTGTTATTTGTACCGATAAGTGCGGATTATAAAACAAAAAAAAAACTTTTGTTCCTTAAAGAAAATCTCTAGTTTTAAGGTTTCCATTTGACATTATCACTATGACTGAAATCAAAAGAAAGCTGAGTAATGTTTTAACAAGGTTTTCGCCACTACATTCCAACCTAATGCTGCATATAACCTCTTTTGTACACCCGCCTTAGCTTTACAGTCGATTACAATCATGACACAATCAAGTTCCATTTACGTTTCAGAATAATACAGAATGAGCTTAAATCCCCCATTGTGTACGACCTCTACTAAACCAACACCATTGTGTAATATATTGAAACTGCTATAAACTTTTCTTAAGCCGTCTATACAAACCAGTGTCGCTGCCTCAAGGTGTATCCTTGGGAAAGGTACTTAGCCCCATTTCCTTGGTCAGCGTGTTCACAGTGCCTTAAAACCCACAAATATTTATAATACCATCATTACTAATTATTGGAATTTCTTTTAAATACAAAATCTTGATCCTTATCAAACAATATATTTTAGCATATTGAATACAAAA